>JARHVA010009061.1:0-142500 GCA_037957365.1 Torreya grandis | reverse complement strand
TAGTAACTACCATTAAACATCATAATTTGTTCAAATTAATTTCTAGGGAAGGATAAAATCATTTAGGTGATTTATTTCCAACTATAGATTGTCGATATCCTACACAGCTCCCTATTTATATTGGCACTTCCCCTCATGAATTGATAGATAATGATGATGTGAGTATCTAAAATCATCAAAATACACATGTGAAAGTACAATCACTATTATATGTATCCACTCATATAAAACCTATGTACACCTCTATCTATTATAACTTTAAGAAAACACATAAACTACAAATTACAATGACTAGATAATGTATGCAATTGTATCATTACTTTGGCCAAATCATTTTATATTATTTTTTAGATTTCATAAATATAGGCCATAGTCCATATCAAAATTACTCTCTTGTATAATACACTATCCTCATTACCTTTCTTATTAATTGATGATGGGTGACTTATAAATAGGCTCCTTGCCTATCACTCATCATCCCTTAACAAGAAAGGTGACTATTTAAGTACTATTAATAATCAACATCATTCATAATGAAATTACACAAAATAGTGCACATGAATAAAACACTACCCAAATACCATATTGGAGTCTTTCACATAAAAATACAAGAATCACAAGCCTAGTTTAAGATTTTGAATCATACCACTAAACTCATATCTTATTCCATCATACAAAACCATACACCATAAGGTATAACTTCATTCATCTAAAAATAGAATACATGTTTAATATATTAAATATAAATATACATCTTTATTAGTAAACCCAATCATTTATCCAACACAACTATTCATTCCTATTTATGGTCAAATAGTAAATCTAGTCTAAGAGACACCAAAATCCATACTTTATAGATAACTATTTGGTTAAATTTGAGGTTATGTTATAGTCATTCAGAATAATATTCAGTCATAGGCTATAGACCCATATATATTTTCAAACCTTTTAAGTAACCAAGCCCAATATTTTTACTAATAATAACATAGAGTTAATGGTTTAGTCAAGCTATATTTTATCAATGTTTCATGGTCTCAACATTGAACTTAGAAGGCATTGGATAAAAAATTTGTTATGGGAAAAACATGGACTTTCAATCAATAGTGCGGGGATAAAGTTCCTTCATTAGTCAACAATATGGGGATAAAGTCCCTCTCCTATTATTAGGTAGATCAACCTTTCTTGAAAACTAAAAAGGGAAATTAGGAAAAGAGTTATTTGTTATTCATAACTATTTATAGCAAAACTATTTTCTATAGGGGTTTCATATTCTTAACAAAAAAGTATGGAAAAGTGTCAAAAAGGTAAATGAAGGGAAATTATGAAAAAGAGGGAAAAGGGAGAAAATAAAGGAAGATGGGAGAATGGGATGATTCTATCCAAATAAACATAGAAAATTGATAAAATAACCCCAAAGAAGAAGGATAATTATAGGTAGCTAAACACAGAGACTTACTAGAACAATCTAATATTTGAGATTGCTATACAGTAAAACTTTATCATATAAATGGGATGAGAAAGACATATTATATTATAATTACAAGATACATACAACAAGGAAATTGGATAGCATTTTACACACACACACACACACACACACACACACCAACAACAACAACCTTGTATTTACTAATAAAAATATACATAAGTTCTATTTTTAATCCCATCAAATATTCACAATGATACTAATTCCTAATGAAGATTCAAAAAAACTTTCTACACTAAAAATTATGCATTCATTGACTATCTAATAATAGTATTTTAATAATTTGAAAGAAGAAGAATCAAAATGGATTGACATACTCATGTATATCATTCACTATAAAGCTTCATGGCATAAAGTATTATAAATTGTTTTTTTATTGATCATTCATAGGGCTATACATAAAAACCTATTCCTTCTATATTTCCAAAAAGAATTCTATTGTCAAAAAATCCAACCCTTTTTGTTGTTACCTTCACCAACACACACCACTTTTAGACTGAAAATAGGGACCCTATTTATTTGAGTTAAATATTGATCCACCTAGTTTGGAGGACATTTTTGTAGTTTTTATGTCTTTCTTAGATCCCTATATTGATAAGAAGTTGTCAAATGATAAGTTACAAATGATAGGAAATTTTAATTTTCAATGTATTTTCATTTCTTCAAAGTCTAGTCTAATCTTTCATCTACAAGCATCAAAGTCTAAACTTGCATGTTATGAAGTCTTACTCCATGATTAAATTCTCTAGTATTAACCCATTTAGATGTTGAACCCAAGATTTGGAAAAGCTTATCTAAGTTTTGGGGATCTCTTTTATGGATTTTTTAGACAATCTAACTCATGATTATGCTTTTGATAGGAAAACTAGCTTGATATTTACAATCTTTTATTTAAAACTTAGCCAAATATTCAAACTCATGAAATTATTTACCTTAAAATAAAGTCTAGTGACCTTTTATTTTAAATCATTTTATCACATTCATTATATATGATTTAACTTTGAAATGTCCAAGCTTAAAACCTTTGATTATACAAATGAATGGTTTGAATTTCAGTATTGATTCATTATTTTTCACATAAATTTTTGCTTGGAAAATGATCTAGTTTTTCATGAAAATCTCTTAGTTGTTATTCTAATTTTTCATAGGTATTCAAATGCTTTTTCAGCACTACATTCATAATCATTTTCAAATAAAAATTACTAAGTATTTCAAAACCTCGGGCCCTAAGGTCATGTCATATGGCATGATCCTAGTGACCCAAGCCATTTTAGAATCAATGAGTAGCATAATATCTTTGATTTTATATGATCTTGGGATGCCACCACATGATGAAATATCATAAACCAAAGATCTTGGAAGGATTAAGGCATTAACCCAGAGGCCTACTAGAGGCAAAGCTCTATACCCCTGGAGGGCCAAGATGATGTCACATGACACCATCTTAAAAACCTAGGAGCCTAAAGGGATGATATAATGGATAAATCTTGAGAAGGCCAAGAGGCTACCATGTGGCAATCTTTAAACCCATAATTACTATAGTTTAGCATGCCTTCAAGTCATTGGGATGATGCCATGTGATAGCATCCTATTAATTTAGAGTCTTGGGGCTATTTGTACTCCAACAAACCCTCTAAGTGAGTAGGATAACAGTATTGTGACACATGGTATCATCCTGATGACCTACTACCTTGTAGTACTCTATAAAATTATGTAAATGCATCTTAACCCTAGGTTAGTGGTATGTCACCATGTGGTAACATCCTACTACTATATGGCTAAGGTATAGTAAAAATCTATGTGAAGACTAAATATAGTGATATGATGCCATGTGGTAATGGAAATTAATATTTGGATAGATGAAAGGAGTTTGATGGCCAGATTAGCAAGCTTAGTCACCAAAAGAGCCCTAGAACCAAGATTGATAGTTGTCTTGGCTATCAAGTCTATAAAATGCCCTGAACTAAATATGTCTAAAGTTTACGTAACATATTAAAATTTTAGGTAGTTTCCCACCAAATAAAAGGCTTAGAAGTGACAAAATTAAAGATGAGTAATGGGGAAATTAACTTGAAGGTCCTAAATTTAGGCTATATTTACATATCCATTTAATTAGTCTATGATTTGAATGAAAAATTATATGCAAATCATGGTGTAATGTTAGTCCTAAGAAAATCAAAATGATAATATACTACCAATATTTGAATTTATTCACATTTAGCCCCAGAATTGAATATAAAATGTTCAATATGTAATGAGTCATCACTTGGCATGCACATTATAAGGAACTAAAAGAGACAAATACCATAAAAGATAAGAATGTCTTAAACAGGCATAAATTCTATTTTCAATCCATACTCAAGATTGTAGATCCATTAGAATCCCAATTGAATTATTCAATCATCATTATATACTATAACCACCCTAGTAGTGGGTTGAGTGATTTTTATGGATAAATTTGTCTATATAAGGGAGATTATTTTCCTTAGAAAAGGTCAAAAAATGTAGTGCCAAAATGCTATTGGAATTTAGTTAGGATTACACCTATTTTTCTCCCCTACTTTTGGAATTTGTTTATCTTCCAAGGTTAGCACAAGGTGTAAAGAAACTTTGTCAAAACTATAAAATATTTTTACTTGTTTAAAATTATCCTTCTTCTCACTAAGTGCTCTCCATCATTTCTTGCTTTGAGTTCATGACTATGTCAAAGGGTTGATAATATGCTTAGTTACATAATTGAATATAGTAATTAGATTGTGTTATAGCTAGTATAACTCAGTTATAAATTCTTTTTGTTTCCCTTAAAATACTCTTTTTTTATGTGCTTGCATTTATAAAGTAATCTAAAAGCTTTGTGTGCAATAGTTATAGGTCTTTTAAGTGTTTAAATTTAGTGAATAATTATTTATTTGTGTATTAATATTTTGTCCTTGAAATCTTACCCATTATGCACCTACAAATTTATGCAACTATTAAATTAGCTACACATTGTTATAATTGTGACTTGGTAGATTTTTGCTTTTTAAAACACTAGCATTCTCATGATTGGAAACTCTCTTTTCTACTCTCCTTTTTATGTTTGTTTTGGAATTGAGTTGTACTCTCCCATGTTTTATAGATTGTTAAGGTGATACTCAATGTTACTCCAACATCAGAGACCAGAACAATGAATGAATTACAACTATCATCAAACATACATTGAGCTTTTGATGGTAACAATTATTGATCTTTGAGTAAAATAAGGTTAAATTTCTCAGTCCTTGGATTGAACCAGCATCAATACTAAAATTAAAGATGGGATATATTTATCCAATTCATTGTCCCCATTTTTATTCATTTAACACTCAAACTCATGAGTGCTTTTCAACCAAAGGATTTTGGGGTGAGCAACAATTAACACTAAAAGGAGGGCCTTAAGTTAAATTTTAACCATTGATTAAGTACCAAAATAGTTGTAAACTATAGAAAGTTGTTAAGAATTGGTAAAGAATTGTTATATTCTTTGGAATACACTAACATTTGTGTTATTTTCTTCTACTTTTTATTTCCCATCCTGTTGTAAAATTAAACGCATGTAGTAATTGGCTCAAGAAGAGTAGTTGTAATTGAATTATGAATTATGAACCAAGATAGATCTTAATGTGTGCATTACTAGGTCCTAATATATCTATGGGAGATTGATTATCTCATTATTGTAAATACATAGAAGAGATCAAACTAATAGAGTTAAACCTAATACTTTGATTACCCTAAATAGCTCAGCCTCTCAAACTACCTAGAATCAACATATACCCACAACTTTACCAATGTCTTGGCTTTTTAGGTCTACTATAAACATGCCAAGGGTGGTTAATGAATTACCTAGTGATGTAGGAGCATCACTACCCCATTGTACATATTAGTCTTTTTCATGTGTTATGAGTCATTAAGAATTCAATCTAGCCATGATAGGTCTATAGGGATCAATCTCAGGTGTTAAAGTGTTATCAAATTTGAATTTGGTCCACTTGGGAATTTTCCTATGTAAATGGTCCATTCAAATATTTGAATAATCTTGTAGTGTTTCTCAAGTTTTTGATGTTGTAAATGGTCAAATTGTTATGACCTTGTTACATTAGGGGTCTTAAGAGTAATTAGTGTTGTTACAAGGTTTAGGTAGTTAAATAACTTTCATCAATGTACAAGAGGAAGTTATAAGTTAGTTAGGATGGTTATGTACTATAAAACAAGTTTGTAAGTGTCTTGTGTATTCATTAAAGTTACAATGAGAATTGTAAATGGGTTGGATTTGTAGTGTGGAAAGTTCACAAACCCCAAAAATGAAATATGAATAATCAATATCTTATTTGAAAATAAAATAGTGGTAGATTTTGTGTTCTTATAGTATGCAAAGGTAGAGCAAAGGAAGAGTTTGCAAAGAGAATTTCAATAAAGGCATGTATTTTTTTCATTCCTAAATTCTTGGTAAGATGATTCCATTGTGTTTTTTAATTTATTTGAAGTTAATTTCCTATTTATGGTTGATAATGGTAGGATAGATTGTACCTTATTTTTTGTGTATGAATAAGATGTTAACGGTGTTTGAAACATGTAAGGAAGATGTAACCACACTATGTTTTTAGAATTTAGAATGAATTTTTGAAGTTTTACTGTGTTCAATAAATGTGATTATTTAATTCAAATGTTTATTTTTCATTAAATTTGGAAATAAAGCGTTGTACCCCTATTGATAACATGTTTAAACAAGAAATATCATGTAGGATGTTGTAAAGAATTATAAGAGAAGAATTATTTTTGTCTTGACTAAGATAATGACATAAGACTAGAGACTAATAAAATTTTTGGAAACCAATGTTATGATAATTAATTAAGTATTCTCCAATTTTATGATCAATAATTCCTACCCTATTTTGATTATTCATTGAGTCAATCAAATCGTGAAAGAATATTATCTATGAAATAAGATTCATAATGCTTTGTTTCTAGTGTTTGATGTGATTTTAGTGAGTTTATTTATTATTTATTAATTTTATTTAAAATCATTAATGTATTATTTTTCTTTTTATTTAGCTTATAATCCTAGATAAACATGTTAGAGAATGCATACATAGATAGTCAGTATAGAAAAATTGTTGTAAAGGGTTGCAGATGAGTTTTAGGAGATACCAAAAATTTGAAATAGAAGTTTGAGGTTTGATAAGACTTAATGGATGTAAAAATAACTCTAGGAACCCTATTACTCTATGAAACCCTCAAATAATCCCTCTTTAGCCTTGTAAACTATGTCTGCATACACAATAGGGTATTGAACAAGCCATTTTGAATGAATAGAAGCTTCTTGGAGGAAAATTAACATTTGGAAAAGATTCTTAGTCATAGAATATTCTTTAAACAATGTTCATAGTCACTTGAAACCATTTTTAGTTCATTAAACCCTAAAATATCTACTCTTGGGTTGTGTAGGCTTACACAGACCTTATCTAGGGTTTCAAAGACAAAACATGTATAATAAGAGTTTCCACTAATGGAATTATACCAAATTTGTTAATTATGTATAAATTTATACTGGCTAATATATTTTAAAGTTTACTGGGTGATCTTGTATGCTTCTATACTATAATGAAGCATTGTGTATAAATAGGGTTTTATTAGGCCTAAAAGGGCTAAACAAATGACAAGAAACATTGAGAAAAGTGGTAAAATGGTTGAGTTTTAAATTGAAAATTCACTAAGAGATGATTATGGATATAGGGTACTGAAATAAAGTTTTTATTTATTCATATGATTTCATACAGGATCATACTAATAAAATTTCTATAAAAGAAAACTACTAAAATTAAGTGTTAAGGTGGCAGAATTGTGTAGGGATGATTTGTTGCTTTGTAGAAATTTATAACTTGGTTGAGGATATTTAAAGGGATATAAATATCATGTCTAATTTTATTGTAACCATAAACTAATCAAATTAACCTAAGAATCATTCAATGTATATTGAACCAATGGATTGTTATTGAAGGAGTGAATAGTGGAACAAGATAAAGACTGATATAAGTTGTTACCCTCTACATCACCTAGGAATCTAGAGAGGTAGTTGCCAACATTCAATCCTAGAATAAGAAAGACAGTGGAGGAACATGTGACCTCATACAAAACTACTATAAGAGTTCTCAATGTCAAGAATGAAGATGTGGCTTTTAGGTTTTTTTTCCTTCATGCTTATGGATGCATCATATGATTGGTTCCTAAAACTTCTTGAGGATTCCATTACAAATTGGTACCAATTTAGTAGTACATTTTTGGCCTAATTTTGGCAATTCATAGATCTTATCATATTGTACCAATAATTTACAAGCATCAAATGAGAGCCCAATGAGCCTATTAGGAATTTCAATGCCCATTTATAGAAAATATATAGTTGAGTCACCAATATATATAAGCCTAAGGCTCAATTGGCATTGGATATGTATAAAAATACATTAGACCCATGGACTAATATGTTCTTAAGATAAGACCCTATGATGATAAATTTACCTTTGGCATATGTTGAAGTTATCAAAGTCGATATGCAACTCAATCGATCAGGCTAGATGATGGTTCCCATTCCTAATGAATTTACCAACATGTAAACCTTAAACCTGCTTCTTAATGAAAACTAAAATGTGCCTCTATCTTAACTGATACCAATAACTAACCAGATCCTTTTGATACATGTTGCTCCAAATTAACACCTAGATTTTGTCAACCTAGCTAGTAATGAGGTAGTTTCCCACTTGAAAATCTAAATAATGTTATAAGTTGTTTAAAATACCCAAGATATACCACATAAGTATATGAAAAATGAGTTGGATAACATCCAAAGAATGGTATAGAGACTCAGTAATGACTTCCTTGATTTATAAAGGAAAATGGGTAGATCTGATGTTGAGATTTAAAATAAGAACTTTACATACCTGAGGAAAAATAGAAATTATATTCAGCCCCATAATCAGTTAGAGCCTTCTCCAAATAAGCTAAATTAAATAAACATCTATGAGATAAATATTCCTAAATGGTATCATGTGCATAACACTGACCAACATGGAGATCTTGCTTGCATTAAATTATGTATTGCCTTTGACATATTTCAAGGGGTAATGAAATATAATGAGGTATTACCAAACCAACCTAAATCATATAATGTTGTTAGGATGCCTAGCATAGCCATGACATTAGAAACCATAGATTTTTATCGCTAGGAAGAGAATGAACTAAAAGAGAGTGTTAGTGAAAGGCATACTTTGTAACAATTTCAGAGAAATAATTATTCCCTTAGGAAATGATAATAATAACCTATCACAAACTCAAATCATCCAAACAATACCACAACTCTTCATGACCATAATATTAGAAATGAACCTCCACCTCTAAGGCCTAATGAATCCAAATCCCATATGGAGAATCAACCACCTCAAATGAAAGCTGGATATAATTTATTATAAGACATAAAAAAATTAAAGATAATATAAATCTTCATGAGCTTTCTCAAATTGTTGAGCAATGTGATCTTATACTAAAGTCACTTAATGAAAAACTAACCCAGCCCAAGTAGAAAACTACCCATACCAATGTGTTGATATATGAAAACAAGACTAAAGTTTCTCCTTTCCTCCTGACTGTCAAGTTATTCAGTAAGAAATTACGTAATTTCTTGGTAGATTCATGGGTTTCTATAAATGGAATGCCTATATGCATTTTTGAGAAATTTGGCTTGGTCCCTATTAAGTCAAATAAAGTCATAGTCCAACTAGACAAGTCTAAGGTTAAAGTAGTTGGTGAGTTACTCAATGTGTACATGTAATAAGAATCAGAGCCTCGAATCTAATAAGTCATAGATATATAAGTCATAGACATCCATGAAGCATATGGAATGCTACTCAACTAGATATTGGTCCAAATATTTGAATGGATTCATGGATACTAACTTATACCATATGTGGCTACCCTAGAGGGGTGTTGTCAACCAAATAAGAGTTGATAGGGAACCCTAAATGAAGCATATGATAACTAAGTATAAAACCATCAATGAGAAGATCAACTTAGTAGATTTTGAATTAGGGATATACACCCTAGAAATAAATCCTACTAGAGGCAAGACTGATGATGATATAGAGTTTCCTAGGCTATGGTAATTATATGCAGATGGATCCCACTCTAAATAGGGTTATGGAGATAGAGTCTTGATTATTTATCCCTAATGTAAAAAACATCTAACTATTTATTAGTTGTAATTACCATGCATAAATAATATTATGAAGTATGAAACATTAGTTATAGGACTAAATTTTGCATTAAAACATAAGGCAAAGGAATTGAGAGTATTTATTGATTTTGAGCTATCATGTGAGGAGTGATTTTGAACTAGTTGTAAAAAATAGATCATGGGATTTAATCAAGATGTTTAATGTATTCAATTACATACCCATTCATAAGGAAGATAATTATATTATGGATTCATTAGAATTTTTAGATGTGAGTTTAACCCCGCTTGATGACATTAAGTTATAAAAATTTTCCATTGAATGAATCTTTTATCCATTTGTCCTTGACAATGTAGAAAATCTCCATGTCTTTGAAGATGACCAACATATCAATGAATTCATTAACAATGTTGGGTTTTATAATCCCATATAATTGATGGATTAGATGTGGATAGTCCTAAATCTAAACTTAACCAAGATAGAATCCTGAACATTTAAGGGAATAAAATATTAAAGGGGATGATATCCCTTGAAAAGGTGTTTGACATATTCAGCCTTGCACCCCCAATCAAGAAAGCAAAAATGTATATTATAATACTAAACTATTAACTTTGGTTCCATATGAAAATTCTAAACTATCAACATAGGTCCATATTGTATAAATATATAGATAGAATAACATTAGATGTTACTTCTAAGTTATAAGGATGTTACTGGCTAGGCCTATGGAGATCTCAAAGTCTTTGACCTGAAGTTAATTACTCACATAATTTTGTTTAAGCCAAATTATACACCATTTAAGTAGAGGCAAAGGCTTATGAACCCAATCCCATAATCAATAGTACATAAATAAGTTCACAAACTACTCTCATTTGGAATAGTCTTTTCAATCAACCATTCTACTTTGGTAGCAAACCTAATGCCCATGTGAAATAAAAATGGAGAAATCTATTTATGCATAAACTTGCAAATCCTAAATAGAGATTTAGATAAAGATAACTATACATTTCTTTCCCTATATGAAGTGATCTAAATGGTGAGTGGATCCCAAATGATGCCCTACTTGGATAGATTCTTGGGATACAATCAGGTTATAGTCAATTTAGAAGACTAAAACAAAACTACTTTTACAACCAAATGGGGCATTTTTACCTGAAAAGAATGCCATTTGGATTGATTAATGCTAGAACAACATTTTAAATGGATATGTATTTTTAATTTTAAGGTTTAATTGGTAAGTACATAGTAATTTACATGGATAATTTCATTGTATTTTTTAAATGTAGATCAGATCACTTTTACCATTTACAAAGGGTAAGTTGCAAAAGGTATGGCATATCTTTAAATCCAAATAAGAGCATATTTGGTTTCATGGAAGGCAAAATTATTGGTCACATCATTTATAAATAAGGTATTTATATATATCTTGAATGAGATTAAGTGATTTCTAAATTTCCTCAACCTAATAGTAAAAAAGAGTGAAAATATTTATTTAGCAAATTTAATTTTTTTTGCAAGTTCATTTATAGATTCACTAAAAAATTTAAGATTCTAAATGTTATGATGAAAAATTGAAGTGTCATGATGAGTCAAATAATATTTTTTAAGATATAAAGGACACTATAATGCAATCACCAGTGTTAATCAATCTAGACTATGCCAAACACTTATACATCTACCCATTTACATTCAAACACAATATTGTTGCCCACCCCACATAGAGATTGGATGGAGAAGAACACCCTATTGATTTTATGAGAATCAATCTAAAGGATACAAGAATAAGGTAATCCATTTTCGACAAGCATTCCTATGATTTGATCAAATATGTAAATAAATTCAATCACTATATTTTTAGGAATAAATTGCATGTAATTATGCTAGATCTATCCATCAAACAAATGTAAATCAGAAAAAGCTAAGAGAATGAAGAGGTAGATATATGGCCAAGTTACAAGAGTATGACTTGGAAATAAATCCTACCAATATGGTTAGAGGAAAAGGTCTTAATTAGCTAATAATTGATATCAATCCAAGGATCATCATGTATAAACTAGATCAAGAGTAAGTGTTACAAAAAAATTGGTACACTGCAATTATCTATTACCTTATCTATGGAGCCCACCTATTATACTCAATCAAATTCAAAAAGATCTCTTATATTGAAGGCATCACATTATATGTTGAAGAAAGGATTTCAATTCAAAAAAATCATGAAGGTGTCTATCTTATATGCCTATTAGAAGTTGAAGCCAAGGAAATCATATCTAATTTTCATGAGAATTTAGGCATTGGTCATTCTTAAAAAAATGCAATGGCATACAAAATACTTAGATAAATATATTATTATCCAACCCTATTCAAATATTTCCATGCACATGTTAGGACATGCCATCAATTCCAAACCTTCACCAAAATAGAATCCATGCTATAATACCATTACATCCAATAATAGAGGGAATGCCATTCACCTAATGGGGATTGGATTTCATGGGATTCATCAAACCCAATTCCTCATTAAGCCACAAGTTTGTTCTTAGTATAATAAACTATTACATGCGATGGACAAATTAGTAGAAACAAATACTATCACATTAATCGAGGTGATTAAGTTCATAGAGAATAATTTGACCGCTCGATTTGGGACCCCAGTCTCATTAGTTTGTGAAAACTTCCCTACATTTAAATCCATATAATTCACTAAGTGGGCATATAATAATGGGATAAATATAAGGTTATCATCCAATTACTACCCTCAAAGGAATGTATTGGTAGAATCAAAGAACAAAAATTTGATCCAGACTAGTAAGAAGTCTACTAAAAATAATCCTTGTGAATGACATTTGCTACTAAAATTTTCTCTTTAGGATGACCACACAAGATAGAATCAAGAAATTAAGAGATCACCATTTCTACTAGTTTATAGAATATAACTAGTTATTATAGTTGTGTTCAATATACCCACATATAATTTCATGAAACAATACATGGAAACCAATGAAGAGGTAGATTCTAGGCTTTAGACATTGTACAATTGGAAGAAGATAGAGATAAAGCCTTTTTAAAATTTAGTAAGCATCAAAGCACTATCAAGTGTTAGTTTGACAAAAAGTCTAAGGTGAAGTTATTTAGGATTTTAGATTTAGTGATACTATGGGAAAAATCCCATGAGATTAAGGGCAATATTCTAAGTTTGATCTACTTTGGATTGGGCCATATCAAATATCTAAACTACTAGGGCAAAATGATTTTCACCTTAAATATTTAGAAGGGAATGATATCCCATTATCAGTGAATGGGAAGTTCTTGAAACATTACTTATTAGATGTCCCTTCCACTACATCTTTATAATAAGGCTTACTGGGCTGGTTAGGTAATGTATAGTGTACATACTAAGTTTAGTCTCATATTTTATATTCTTAATTCCTTAGTTTAGTTTGACATTTTCTATTTTAGTGTTAGCATAGTTTCATTTTAGTTGTGTATTTTATTTTTTTCTTGGCTCTTTGGTTTTCCCCTCATGGTATGTATCAATGCTCGACCACTCTCTTCATTATGATTCAAAGCATGGACCCAACGTTATTTATTTGAATTATTCCCATTTTTGTTTTTTAATTAAATATAAGTACATGATTGAATTATGCAATCTGAATTTGCTTGTAATTTTTTTGAAAGAAATTGGGAAAATCTATGTGGGATGAATTATTTTGTGTTAAAGGCAATGTAGATGATTGTCTAGTCCCCCTTAGACTTATCAAAATCTTGTTCACATGAGTCTAACTAGTTTTCAAGCATGATCTCATTTGAAAAATACCTGTAATTTTGTTCCTTTTTCTTATTCTCCCTTAGTGGTAGCTTAGTATGCTTTTCACTTGTTTCCCTTGTTTGTTTTGATTTTTGTGAGTTTAGCCTCATTGTCTTTCCTTTTTGTGTTGAAATATCTTGTTTTACCTAAAGGGAATCCTTTGCTTAGTTAATTCTTAATGAAATTAAGGGTCTATTTTTGTGAATATATCATCAATGGCATTCCAAGAGCCTAACTAAGAATTGATAATCTTTCTTGAACGTTCTGTGTGAACTACTACATTCATTTTTACATTTTTAGAATTGTTGTGCCCTATGATTCCTAATGGAACACATGAATTTATAAAAATTATTGTATTTATTTAAAACTTATAAAAATAACCTAATATAAAATATAAAACAGTATCATTTATGATTTGTCTCTTTTATCAATGAACTCTCTAAATTTTCATAAAAACCCATGGATTGGTCCAAACCCCTCAATGTAATGAATAATAATAGGGAAAGAAAATAAAAAAAGGTTAAAATAACATGTAAAATCCCAAGATCTTCAAAAGGGTTATTCAAACAACCTCCACGATGGGATTTTTATCTTAGTTGGCAACAAAGCAAGGTCTTGAGGGTGACTAGAGGTATCTCTATCATGGATATAAATGTCAAGAAAGCAATAGAGCAATGTCCATGCCAATTTATAAATTTTACTCCCTTAGAAGTTCTAAATCATTTGAGCTGATATAAATGATTATATGTAAATACAAAACTACAAATGAATTAAATCACTTAAAAGCACATAATGATGGTCTTTGGTAATGAGGTAGCTTAGTGTGTTATGTGTCAAATCTAACTTTGGTACCCACTCTTCTAGTTTTATTTCAAGTTTTCCTTACAATTGACACTTATTTTTGGATGCAGAAACTAAAAATTATAAATTCTCTAGATACTCAGGAGTATCTTACAATAAGAAGTCACCATTATTGTTTCCTTCACCAACACACTCAATTTTTAGATTAAAAATAGGGAACCTCTTTATTTTGATTTAAATCTTGATCCACCTAGACTAGAGGACCTTTTTATAGTTTTTATGTATTTTATAGAGCCCTCCCTTGACAAGCAGTTTCTAGATGATAAGTTAAAAATGATAGTTTGTGTTTATTTTTAATATTTCTACATTTCTTCAAAGTCTAGTCTAATTTTTCATCTATGAGCATCAAAGTATAAAATTTTAGGTTTATTAATCTTTACTCCATGATTAAATTCTCTGGTATTCACCCATTTAGATGTTGAACCCAAAATTTTGACAAGCTTATCTAAGTTACAAGGATCTTTTTTATGGCTTATTTTTGGGCAATCTAACTAATGATTATGATTTTCATAAGGAAAATGGATTGATGTTTACAATCCTTAATTTAAAACTTAGCCAAATATTCAAAATCATGAAATTATTTTCCTTTAAATAAAGTCAATTTCCCTTCTGTTTTAAATCATTTTATCACATTCACTATATAGTCTTTATCTTTGAATATTTAGGTTTAGAACCTTGTATCATGCAAATGAATGGTTTCAATTTTAGTATTAATTTAGTGGTTATTGCATAAATTTTTTATAGGTAAATTACTTGGTTTTTCATGAAATATCTTAGTCAATTTTCCATTTTTATCATAGGTCTTCAAATGCTTATGGGGCCTTGTAGTCAAAATCTTTTTCAAAAAAAATGGTTAAGTATTTCAAAACCGCCCTGAGATCATGCCATGATATTGATGACCTGGGTCATTGGAGAATCAACAAGTAGTGAAATATATTTAAGATTTCAATCTCCCAAAATTCTACCACATGTTAACATATCATAGATGCAAGAGCCCAAAAGGATATTAAGGCATTGGCCTAGTGGCCCAACAGAGGTAAAAATTTGTGTACTCAGGGGCCCCAAGATGACACCATGTGGCACCATACCATAAAACTGAGATCCCATAAGGATGATAGAATGGCTAAATCCTAGGAAGGCCAAAATTCTATCATATGGTAGGAAAGTGAGATCAAATCTTGAAATGACTACAACTCAACATACCTCTAGGTCAATGAAATGATGCCATGTGGTAGCATTCTACTACTCCATAGTCCCAAGGCCATTCCTACACCAACAAACCCTTTAGGTGAGTGAATCATCATTATTACACCAATCGGAATCATCTCAATGTTTCACTACCCCAAGGAAATCTATAAATTCCATAAATTCATTTAAACCCAAGGTTAATAGGGTGTCACCTTGTGGTAGAATCCTACTACTGCATGGCCAAGGTATAGTCAAAACATAGGCAAAACATATGCATAATGACAATATGACATGTGGAAAAGGAAATAAACCTCAATAAATATGAAAGGAGATTGATGGCCAAACCAATAGGCCCAGTCACCAAAGGATCCTGAGAACTAAGATTGATGGCCATCTGGCTTGTCAAGGTTGTCATATACCTTGAATGAATTATGTCAAGTCTTTATATAAAAATAAAATCTAGGTAGTTTTCCACCAACTAAAATTCCTAGAAGAGACACAATTTAATATTATTAATGGGGTGATCAACTCGAAGGTCCTAAAATTAGACTAGATTAACATATCCATTTAATCAGTATACATGTTGAATGCAAAAGTTTGCATAGGGCATGTTAGAATGATAATCCTAATAAAATCCCAATGATAACATCTATTAATATTTGAATTTTTTCACATTTATCCCCATAATTAAATTTAAAACACTCAATATGGCATGAGTCATCACTTAGAATGCACATTATAATGATCCATAAAAGATAAAGAACATAAAATATAAAAATTTGCATTAAAAAGGTGTCACTTATAATTTTAAGCCATACTCAAACTTACAGATGTATTATAATCCTAACTACATTTTACAATCATCATTTAATGTTGTAACCACCCTAATGGTGGGCTGAGTGAGTTTCATGGACAAGTCTATCTATATAAGGGACATTATTTTCCTTAAATAGGTTAGACAAATTTTGTCCCAAAACATTTTTAAAAATTAGTTAGTACACTTGTTATTCTCTCATGCTTTTGGACTTTTTTTTTCTACTAGGGTTGGTACTTGGTGTAAATAAACTTTGTCAAAACTATAATAGATTTTTACTTATTTAAACTTGGTCTTCTGCTCATTAAATGTTTTCCATCATTTCTTGTTTTGAATCCATGCCTTTATCAAAGGGTTGGTAATATGATTAATTACATAATTGAATACAGTAATTGGATTTTTCTACAACTAGTCTAATTTGCTTATGATTTTTTTCATTTCCCTTATAACACTATTTACTTTATGTGATTACAGTTATAATGTAATATGAAAGCTTTGTATATAATAACTATAATTATTTTGTGTGTTTACATTTAATGAAGAATTATTGAGTTATGCATTCATATTTTATCCTTGGAAGCTTCCACATTTCACCCCTATAAATTTGTGAAACTATTAAATTAGGCACATAGTGGTATAACTATGACTTGGCAGATTTCATCTTTTTGAAAAACTAGCATTTTCATGATTGGAAACTCTCTTTTATGCTCTCCCTTTCTCTCCTTTTTATGTTTACTTTGGAAATAAATTACACTCTCCCCTATTTTATAAATTGGTAAAGTGATACTCAATGGTACTCTAGCATCAGAGACTAGAACAACAAATAAATTCCAACTGTCATTAGACATACATTGAGCCTCTAGTAGTAACATTTATTTCTCTTTGAGTAAAATGAGACTAAACTACTCGATCCTTGGATTAAATCAACACCAATCCTAAAATTAATGATTTTATATCTTTATCCCATGCATTATCCCCAATTTTATTCATATAACACTCAACCTCATGAGTGCTTTCAGACCAAAGGATTTTGGAGTAAGAAACACCTTTGAATGATCTCCAAACTCCAATTTATAGATTAAAATGGGTGGTTACACTACGTAACCACCTTTTATGAATTTTTAGGGGCTTGTAAAAGCACTTTAGTGAAAATTCATAACTTTAAACTTGAAAAAATGTGTTTATAAATTTTCACAACTTTCAAAAGTTTAATGAACAGTTTACAAAACTTTTAAAAATGTTTTGTGTTTTTACATGACTTGCAAAAGTGCATTGGTGTTTTTTCACGACTTATAAAAGTATATTGTAAAATTTTCACAACTTGAAATTTGAAAAAGTGAATTGACATATTCATACAACTTGAAAAAGTGTATTAGTATATTTTCATGACTTAAAATTGTAAAAACTACGTTGACATATATGCACAACTTGCAAAAGAGAAATGACCAATTTGCACAACGTACAAAAGTGTATTGGTTTTTTTGCATGACTTAAAAATTACAAAAGTGCATTGACATATTTTCATAACTTAAAAAAGTGACATGACCAATTTAGATGACTTGAAAAAGTGCATTGGTTTTTTTTCATGACTTTGAAAATTGGGATGGCCAATTTACAAAACTTGCAAAAGTGACTCGATAGCTTTGCATAAATTGAAAAATATGTACTTTTCCCTATCTCTATAATAGGTATTCTCTCCTTTGATTTTAAAAGTTTAATATGAAGTTTTTCCACCATGTGTCCATATGGTAAAATTTTCTTAATCAAATTATATTTCTAATGCATTTAACATGAGCCAAAATGTTGTTCGGATGAAAAAGTTATGTCCCAAAGGAACTTAGACCCTGTTTGGACACATCTAAAATTATGCCTTGCTTGGAAAATTATGATTCTCCCCATTGATTTTAGAAGTTCAAGATGAATTTTTTGAACCATGGGTCCTTAAGATAAAATTCTCCTCATCAAATTATATTTTCAACACATTAAATGGAAGCTAAAATAGAGTTTGTATGTGAACGTTATGACCTGACAGAGATTGGAACATATTTAGACATTTTATGCTTATTAGAGTGTCAGATTATGACTCCTATACCAAGATAAATTTTAGTGGTGAGTTTTTATTAATTCATAAATATTCAATTTTGGAGATTTTGGAGGGCTAGTACATAGAACTGGGTCACCTAAAAATATGAGTGTAATTTATTTTTGGTTTAGCTCACCAAAAATTTATAATAACTAGAGTAAAAAATATTCCCCTCACACACACACACACACACACACACACACACACATGATTTTATACATTAGTGCAATTTGGGAAGTCACTGTGTGTGTTGAAGAAATAAAATAGATAGGTTGTGGGGTAAAGGAAAAAAGGGTATCAAAAACTTTCCTAAACCTTAATATGATTACCTATTTGAATTCCTCTTTAATAGCTATACAATTTCAAAACAAAAATAATCTCAATCCAAGTCCATATGCAAAAGTTATGGCCTCAAAAGTTTTCCATCCAATTGCATCGCATATACAATTGGTCAGTTGCATTGCATATGTAATCATTTAGTTTGCATTGTTATGAAACTAGTTGATTGAATTGCATATAAAACCATTTGGTTGAATTTATATAGAACCGGTTGATTTCATGTTATGCAAATGAATGGTTGCATTAAAAATTATTGAGGTTGTAACTTTTGTATACGGACTTGGATTGAGATGATTTTTTTTTTAAATTGATAGATCCTCGAGAGGAATATAAATATACAATAATATTTAGGTTCAAAAAAAATTGTTCCTTTTTACTTACCTGATAACCTATAGGTTTAGGCAAGTAAGGTCTTACACATAATAAATTCCTACAAATTTTCCATGACTAAAAAACAAATATCTATAGATTCACCAATAAAATCCATGAGGATTTATGATAAGGGATATTAAAATTTACCCTTCCCTCTACTTATAGGGGTGCCAGATTATGACAAGCAAAAGACTTAAGAAACTTTTAATTTTTGATTCTTTTAGAACCTATTGAATAACAATATGAGGTAAGTCATTTCAAGTTTGAACAAAGAAGACTCTATTTACATTTGTACTACCCTTTCTTATACACCCTTTACATACTTGAAATCTAGAGTAATATTTAATCAACTATTCAAGTGTATAATTGAAGAAAAATTATGAATAACTTTTCATTGAATCATTTTTGAGTCATTTAGCACTTTGACCTTGATTCCAATGACTATATTTAAAATTTGATCACAATCAATTGACCTAGTATCCAAATTCAAGATTCTTGTAGTCATATCAACTAGTCTCGAGAAATTGATTCCATGTAAAATAATATTTGATCTAAGGATTGATAATGAGTTTGTCATCTTGTATGATTTATCTAATAGGATCTTCATTCCATGTGTAAGAGCCACTTGTGCTTTGTTAATTATATCACCTTCATAAATTATCCTTTATATATCCAAGGGTGGAAAACCTGTATGTGGATTCATCTAGCATCAAACATCTTGTTTTGAATATCTAGCTAGACCATTATCTATAACATTGTATTCAAGTGTGGAACTTAGCTCCAAGATATGATTTATTAATTTTGAAAAATGATCCTTCACAACATCATTAGAATGCATAGCATACCTTATATTATTACTCATGGACTTCCTTTCTATCCAAATGGAAAAGATGAAGAATTTAATAGTGATAGCAAAGCCTATATTATCTTTGATTCTCAAAATATCACTTGATCCCATATGAAATAATAATCTTCATGCTCCATACTAAAATTTTCTTCCTTAAATTTATCCCCCTTTTTAGCATGCTTTCCATGAAAACAAGAATCTTGTGATGATATAATAAGATCAAAAAAATTTAAATATGTCCATACCTTAGGTTGAAATCAAAATTCTCAACTTGTTCTACCAAAAGAGAAATTATTGAGATAGCCTCAACACCCCTAACTTTGTTACTCAAAACTCCCAAATTAGGGATGACCAAAATATTCTCCTCAAATGTATATCCATCCACAATGTTACTCTAAAATCTACTAAATGGCTTACCATTTAGAATCTCAAAGGATAGTACAAGGTTTGGTGTATCTTCCTTCACCTTCAACTATTCACATCCAATAAGTGAAACATTAAATAAATCAAGACTTATCCATTGGGATATGGATTCTGTGTCCATTTAAAAAAAAAAAAAAAAAAGCCATCCCTATCATTAAAACACCTCTAATTTCCCATGAGATTGAAATTGGGGGTGTTTTTATGAGATGTTAAATTTCACAACAATAGAATGTTGGAATAAGGATTAAAACATAATTCAAATTTATTTTTATAATCCTATGAATGAGAGTGATCTCACATCTATAGGTTTATAAGGAGTAAACAATATCTGAGTTTAATATCTTATATTGACAAGTTTCATTATATATAAATAATATGAACTGGTTTAAATCAACTTTAATGATAGACAGTGCATCATCCATTTAGATATAAATGTAACCATCTAATCATACATAGTAATAAATATCTAAAATAGACTTAATAGTTCTAAAAAAAGTGATCTAAAATCATGTAATTTCACAAACTTATAAGAATTCAAAATCCCCAATGATTCAAAACATTGTAATATGCTACAACCATGTATATTTATAACCAAATATGAGAATACTATAGTCATTTGAGAACAAGCTTATAAAATTTAGCTACCATAGTTTAGGGGTGAAAATTAATAATAGTATGCTATATTAAATCCATGTAAAACATATATTACATGCTATAACCATATTAATGCAAAACCAACAATACTATATTAAAACCATTTTTGCCTTAAAAATAATAACACACTATAAATATTGAAATCATAGTGATATTAATAGATGGTAACCATACCAAGACATAATAACATCAAGATGATACAATTGTATAGTTCCTTAAACATCAATATACTAAACCACTTAGGGATTTTATGAACATAAAAAATAGGCTAGAAAAATTTATGTTTCAAACATGCCTTAGCCTTTGTGGCTAAAAAAATCATCCTTCATAAAGTTGGGGTGAGCTATAGTCATATCGACTAGCCATATAACCAATATTAAAGCATGGTAAGTTATGATTCCCTTTACTTTGGTTACTCATGTTGTCACCATTAGGGTTTGTTAAAAAAATCCTATTTTCCCCAAAATATACTATTATATTATGACAACAATCATAATTTTAAGTCAATACTTTCTATGTTTACTAACTCGCTAAATAGAAAATAAATCATAATCAAAATAATACAAATAACTCATGACATAATATCAAGAAATATAACAAAATCTTAGAATAAATAGTATGGGTCATCCTCAGTCTTAGAGATTTATCATTTATTATAAATTTTAATTTCTCAAATTTCATAATATAAAAGGCAACCATTTTCAATAAAAAAGAGTTCGTACTTATACTAAAGACTTTTTTAATTTCTTGGGATTGAATTTGCATGATTAACTTAGAAAATATTGTGTCCCCAAAACCTTTCCTTGCACCTTTCTCATTCTTAATATTATATTTCACTATGTGTTCTTATTTTCCATTTACCTTCCTTTTTATTTTTCAAAAACCCTAGTTTTCTCAAGTAACAAACTCCTACATCTTCTCCACTTTATACTGCCATATTTGCATTCATTAAAATTAGTTGTGCCTCTTCAAATGGGCTTAATAAAACAACTATTAATATTGACATCTATGTTTTTCACTATGAACTACATTACCTAAATTTTTCCTCTGACTTGATTTCTCATCATTTACTTGCATATTGATCAAAACCTTAGCCATTGTTAGAATATTTAATGTCTAAGCTGGATAGTTTAGAACCTTAGCATAGTTTGGTTTATAATTAAATAATAATGATTTATTATTTATTAATATTAAGTGAAAACCTCATGTAAATAAATAATAAAATATTATGGTTTATTATTTACCAATTAAATTAAATGATTATTAGGATATATGGACCTTTTGGTTACAAATGTCACCTCCCCTCAATTTTATTATAAATAACATTTTAAATCTATTGTAAATGTATTTGAATACTTAAATTTATTTTTATTGGTATTATGACAAAGTGACATTTATGTGTGTAAAATATTTTGGAAAGGTTTTGTGAAAAAGATTGACAAAGAAGTGAGAAGGAGAAGGTTGTGTATTGGGGTTAATAAGTTTCTCATATATATGCATATCAACATTTGTGGGTTTTTACCTTTCAAGTTTTTCCCTTTTTATCTCCATGTTATGTGTACAATTGATCTAATTATTATTTTTATGCTTTTCTATATCGGTTTCATTGTATATTTTACCTGTGCGTGCATCATATATAATTATATAAATTTTATCATGGTACTAGAGCTAGTAGGATGGATTTGATTAAGAAAGTAAATTAACAATTGGATTATATTACTTTGGAGAGGATATTAAATAAAATTTTTAATCCTATTATGTAATTCTTGGAGATGTAAGGCCTTAAAATAATTGATTATTCTTCAAAACATTTTTATTTATCCCAAATTTGTGTTTTATGATCAATCAAGATTCATTCAAGCATTCAATTCTCCTTCAAGAAAATAGAATCAATTTTATTTAAGTTTTTTTATTATTTTTTTCACTTTTATGGCCCATAATATAGGTTTGGCAAGCAAAAAAACTCATAGAAATATATTTCTATTAATTTGACTAATGTTAATATTCTCTTGGTGGCTAAATATCAAGTATTTTGGCCTATAAATCTCTTTTTTAAGGCACCTTGAGGCTTCAGAGACTGAATTTAATTTTTTAAAGATTCATGTGGTGTCAAATTTGGAAAGAGTGAGTGAAAAATCTAAATCTTGCATCAAAAACCTGATTTTGAAAGTTTAAACTACTTTGTGGCAAGGTTTAAGGAAGGTGTGCAATTTTTCAGAGGATTTAAAGGCTTATACAATTTCATGTGAAATCCAAAGATTATAAATGAGATCCATATCTCTGTGTGGAGTGTGATATATTTATGTGAATGTTTTTTCATATTTATATGAAATATTTAAAAAATAATTTATTTATTAAAATCAAATATCTACATGCAACTTGAAAGGGGACCCACCTTCTAATTTGATTTTAATTCAAAAGTTAAACAAATTAATATTTATTTACTATTTATTTTACATTAAAATATATATTTATTTATATATTTTTTATTATTAAAAATTATATTAAAAAGGTATAAATATAATATAGTGCATGTTATTTACTAACAAGATTGTTAGAAGACTTGGTTGCCATACCTATGTTAAAATCTTGGAACAAATGAGTCTAGTGTTCAAGACCCACTAGATTTTTATTTTTTGATAAAGTTTATTTATTTTTTTAGTCAAATTATTTAATTTGAGTTTATTTTTGGTTTGTTTTCCAAACTTCTCACATGTTAAACCTTAGTCTGGTTTCAACCTTCATTCATTTTTTAATGTAGACAACCTATTATCAAGCATAACCATATGACTAGTCATTTTATAAGTTTTGGCATGTTATAGATGAATTGGTGTGGTCCATTTTTTATTTTTAAGCCTTATATTATAGTTTTTTCACCTTTTTTTAATCAGTGTTCAGATATTTTTATACATGCAACACTTTTGACACATAAATTAGTGTATTCTGCTTCAAATATTTTCTCATTGTTTAGCATATAGTTGAACAACTATTACTTGTTCACACTCATAATTTATTTTACTATAAAATAAATTTAAAACTCATAATTAAAAAATGCTTCAATTTTAAGCATTATCTAGTGTTTTACTGTCATTCTTAACAGGAAGTTATGGCTTCGCCTAACTTTGTATTAGATAAATCTCAAATGCTTGATGGATCTAACAATATTATATGTAAAATACATATTAAAGTGTAATTTATTTCCTTAAATCCATGGAATATTGTTTTTTTAATGAAAAACCCCATCAAGATGACATTTTACACATGAGCTTTCAAATATGTTTCAATAAAAATCATAAGAAGCAATGTCAATTATCTTACAAAGTGTTGAGGATTAATTCCTACTCTATATTAGTAATCAATAATCTCCTAGTGATGCTTTAAAACTCTGAGTCTATACATGAGGGCACTCATCTCTCTAAAATTATTTAATTGATTATTGAATTGTTTACTACACCTATGAAAGGTGATGAAAAGTTTATTAATTTTATTACTAAAATTAAAAATATTAAAGTTCAATTAGATGGTTGTAACTATAATTTAATTTAATATAAATTACTATATTTCATAATTAAGTTCGACATTGATAAAAAATTTGTAATTATATTTCAATTTTGAATTCAAAATAACAAACATAAAAGGATATCCCAGACCTCACCACTATGTTTGCTCTTCTAATTCAGTAAGAACAAGTGATGTCTAATTGTTATTCTAAATATAATTCCACTCATGAATTTATCACTCTAAATCTTATTTTTGAGAAAAATAAAAACCATAAATCTAGCCCTAATTCTAATAATGACAAAAATGAGAAGAAGAAATCTTGTAATAAGAATCATAAACCTAAGTTTAATGGAACTTGCAATCTATGTCGTAAATTAGGTCATAAAATTGAAAATTTTTATTAAAAAAGATATAACTAATAATCTAAAAATAAAAAGGAAATAAATCTAATCAAAACTACCACAAGAACCACACTCAAAACAATGATTAGGAACATAATTATAAAGTAAATGCTTTATATTTTACCTTGTTTACTTTTCATGAGAATGAATGGATTTTAGATAGTAGTGTGTTTCACCATATGAATTGCTTATCTAAAATTTTATATGATACTATAGATATTTTTTAAATATATATTTAAAATATAATTCATTTTTAGAAGTAACTGAGTAAAAAAAAAAATGTTGTTATGATTGATGTTTTATATGTACCTAATCTAAAAAGAATATGATATCTTGTTCTCAAATTATGAATGATAAATTTATTGTAAATTTTCTTAAATATAATTTGTACATTATAAATTAATATGTTTCTCTAATTGATGAAGGTGTTCAAAATAATGGTTTATATATTTTCTCTACTTCTTCATGTCTTTTATTGCATAGTAAGAATGAATTTCAATTATGACATGCAAGATTATGAAATGTTGATTTTAGAAGTTTACATGATATGTATTCTTATAATATTGTTGTTTTTATTCCTTCTATCTCTTCTCATCATGAAACTTGTGAAGGTCACTTATGTGGTAAGTAATATACTAATCCCTTTTATAAGAATCATGATGTGAATTCCTTAGATCTTTTAGGATTAATTCATAGTGATATTACAGGACCTCATGAAGTTATATCTCTTAATGGTTATTTGTATGTTGTTAATTTTATATATGATTATACTAGAATTATATAATCATATTTCATTAAAAATAAATATGAAGTGTTATCTAAATTTAAATAATTTAAATCTTTTGTTGAAAATGATTCTAATTTTCCTAATAAGAAATTAAGATATGATAACGGTGGTGAATATATTAGTAAAGAGTTTTATTCCTTTTTCATTAGTTATGGTATTAAAATTTAATTAATAATTCCCTATTCCAATCAACAAAATGGTATTAATAAAAGTAAAAATTGCACCATTGTAAAAATGGCTAAAACAATTTTACATTATACAAATTTATCTAAGTTCTTATAGGCTGAAGCCATGAATACTATTGTGCATATTCTGAATAGAGTCCCTACTAAATATTTTCATATTTATACTCCTTTATAAATATGGTCTAAAAATAAACCCAATGTGGTTCATCTTAGGATCTTCGGTAACCATGCTTCTATCTTTATTCCTAAAGTTAAAAGAAAGAATCTTGATCCCACTTCCGATTTTTGCATTTTTATAGGTTATGGAGGCAAGACTAGAGGATTAAGATTATATCATCCATCTAAATGATATATCATTTATAATATTAATGTTCTTATTCTCAAAAAATATTTTTGTGAGTCCTTTGTTTAATCTCCTAAATGTTCTTCTTTTGATGAACTTGGCTCTCTTGTTTATCCTTATGAAGAAACAAATGTGCTAGAGGAAGTTGATCCATTTTTTGATAATTTAAATTTTTAAAAAATCCCTAGGTTTAATGTTCAATATAAAAGACATATATGGGTGAAATCCCTTATCTAGTCTTCTAGTCTAGATAATATTAATAAATTAACTAGAAGTCAACATTCTTATCATGATTTAATGACTATGTATGAATGTGAAACTCAATACTTTGAGGAATCCATTCAAGATGATAGATGAAAAGTTATTATGCAAGATAACTTTAATGTCTTTATTAAAAATTAAAGTTGGGATCTTATGCCACCTCTACCTAAAATACATATTGCTAGTTTTAAGTGGCTTTATAAAATCAAAATAGTTTAATTGGTAAAATTGACATGTTTAAAGTTAGATTAGTCACTCATGAATTTAATAAATAACCTAAGATTTACTATGTTTAAATATTTGTTCATGTAAAACAAATGAGTACTGTTAGATTACTTATGACTCTTGCAACCCAAAATGGATGGGTTATCCACTAAATGGATGTTAAAAATGATTTTCTAAATGGTGATTTATAAGAGGAAAGATATATGCCTCTGCCTAAAGGTTTCAATAACCCTAACAAATAACATTATGTGTTTAATTAAAATAAATCACTAAATGGTTTAAAATAATATCCTTAAGATTGGTATTCTAAAATTATTTCTTTGTTTAAAGAACTAGCTTTATCTAACTATTATTGCAATAATTATCTCTTTGTTAAATTTGAAAATGGTCGTTTAATATTAATTTTATTATATGTTGATGATCTTTTTATTATTAAGATATGATTAGTTTATTTCATAAATATAAAGATAAAATAAGTAAAATGTTTGAAATGACTAATTTAGGCATTCTAAATCATTTTTTAGGAATGACTATATTTCAAGATAAAAATTCAATTATTGTATCACAATATTAGTATGCACATAATATTCTTATTAAGTTTAATATGTTTGATTGTAAATCTACATATACTCATATTGAATTTGGTGTTAAACTTGATCCAAAACCTACATGTAAAAAAGATAACCCTAATTTGTATAGACAACTTGTTGGTAATTTGATTTATCTAACCATTATTAGGCCAGATATTTCATATGTTATTTGTGTTACTTCTATATTTATGCATGATCCATATTTTGATCATTAAAAATTAGATATACATATACTTCATTATATCAAAAAAATTATTAATTTTGGTTTATTTTATTCTTCCATTGATAAAGCTATAATATATAGTTATTGTGATGATAACCATGTTGGTGATATTATAGATCACAGATCTACTTTTAGATATGTGTTTAAGTTTGCTACATGTGATATCAATTAGATCAATAAAAAGAAACCTATTATTTCTATCTCTTCTACATAATCATAGAATAGAAGTGATATGGAAGTTGATAAAGAATCCATGTGGCTATGAAGGTTGTTAGAATAAATTCATTTGGACTTTTCACATAGTACCATCTTTCATTTTGATAACCAAAGTTGTATATCTCTAGAGAAAAGTCCAATGTGACACCAATGAACTAAAAATATTTAATTTTGTGTGTATTTTATCTGAGAGAAAGTACTAAATCATGATATTGATCTACAATTATATTCTACAGATGATCAAGTGGTATTTATCTTCACAAAACCATTTAGTTCTATCAAGTTTTGTCATTTCTATGTAATGTCGAACCTCTATAGGTTGCCATTGATTGGGAGTGTGCATGACAATGGCACTTCCTAACATCCATGTGTTCTTTTTTCTATATAATAATTCTCATTGTAAAGCATTGTAGACTTTGTGTGGAAGTTGTTTCTTTTATAAATTTTGTGTGGAATTTTTACTTTTTTACCATAATACATAAAATCATAATTTGTAATGGAGATTCTTATGTTATAAAATGCTCCAAATATGCTTAGTTGATTATTCATGAGAAACTATGAGATATAGTCTCATGATCATGCTAGCCTAAACTTAATTTTAAATTATTTTATTTTAAAAGGCTATGTTTGGTATGTTGGAGGTTTTTAAATCATTCAATTGTGTACATAGTATAATTGATATATTAAGGTGACTATGTCATTTATCCCCACTTAGTAGTAAGGGGAAGTGTTAGGACCTTTAATGTCTAAGTGGGAGAGTTTAGAACCTTAGCATAATTTGGTGTATAATTACATAATAATGATTTATTATTTATTAACACAAGATGAAAACCTCATGTAAATAAATACTAAAACATCATGGTTTATTATTTACCTATTAAATTAGATGATTCTTAGGATGGATGGACCCATTCACATTTATTATAAATAGATTTTTACCCCTATTGTAAATGTATTTGAATACTTGAATGAATTTTAGTGATATTGTGACAAAGATATATTTATGTGTGGAAAATATCTTGGAAAGGTTTTGTGAAGAATATTGATAGAGAAAGAGTGAGAAGAAGAAGGTTGTGTATTGGGATTAATAATTTTCTCATGTATATGAATATCAACTTTTTGGGTTTTTTACCTTTTAAGGTTTCCCCATATTATCTCCATGTTATGTATACAATTAATCTGGTTATTATTCTTATACTTTTCTATATTAGTTTCATTCAATATTCTACCTTTGTTTGCATCATATATGATTATATCAATGTTATCAATCATTTCTCTTTTTTTATTTTTTTCATAACATCAAGTTCCTTTTGACCCAATCAATGACTCAAGAATTACTATGACCATACCACGGTTAAAATTGGTTGAAATAATCACATTAAAATATAAGTTTACCATCAACACAATTGGATGGTATGTTAAACCCTTTAGGGCCCATATCAAGACCATAAGCTTTATGTATTATATACTCACAGCTTCATAATGATGATATAGGTAAAATAAGATAAACTTGTGTGACTTTTAAAGTGGGTATTCAAGGATAAAAATCATACACACAATCAAAGACATAAATTATAAACCTTCCAAATATCCATAAAAGTAAAAGTAAACAACAAGGTCAAAACCAAAGACAAGTTTATTTCACTTTAGGACTTAAAGCACAAGTAATCTGATTTTAGTCAAATCAATATGGTTAAAAACAAAACACTAAATATGAAACTATTTAATATAAATATAAATGTTATAAATGATCCAACATGAATTCATAATAAATGGACACATCTATGTAACCAATACAGAATTAAAATATAATATAAAATATAGATAAATTTATGTGTGTGATAGTTCTCAAAAATATCTATGTAGTCCTAGTTGTCATGATCTACCTGGTATTTCCCTTATGATTATCTCCCTCAGGACTAATATGTGATGGTAAAACTATCCCATATCTACCTCAATCATGAAGATTGGTAGTTAGTCTATTTTCATCATACATATTAAAATAGATAGAAAAATTAACTCAAAATAATTGTTATGAATACCAATGTAATATGTAAATCAAAATGAAATAAATTTAATAATTAAACCTACATTACTTTTTGAATAAATATGCTATAAATATAGATTCATAATGTAAATTACAATAGTCATAATATAATAATCACAACACTATATAGTTGAATATCCCACATTAACCAATAATCTAACTATATGTTTAAATATATGTGTTGTTTGTAAGGTATACAACATGATGTATAAATAATGTAATACAGGAAATTTTTACCACTTAATTTATCTACAACCCACATTACACCAAAAAATTCATTGTAGAGTGTAATGCTTCAAGGCATAATATAGAAGCCACACTCATGTAAGAAGGTAAGCTCCTTGATTTTTAAAACTATCAACTAAATGGTATTAAATTACTTAAGCACATTTATGAGAAATAAATTTCGGCCATCCTTCATGTGTTTAATTCATGTTGTCCTTATCTCATGGGAAGATACTTCAAAGTTAATATGATTAATGACATTCTGAGATACTGATTAAAACAAATGATATACTCATATGAGTGGTAAAAATGGGTCACTATGATTGTAGGTTATAAATTTGAGATCATTTATAATAAATGTAAAGATAATGTAGTGGTGGTTGTACTTTATCAAAGGGATGAAAAAATAGAGGCATTATTTCATGAAATTTACATATTATAGGAATATTGGGTAGAAGATGCAAGATCATAATGGCAAAAATAAACTAATACCTAGAATATCTTTCAACAAATTCAATAGTATCCAACCACTCTATAAAAAAATTTGTGTAAGGGTCAATACATTTGGTAAAAGGACATGATATATGTTTGTAAAAACTTAGGTATCAAGCATAAGATTTTGAAGGAGATATATGATTCACCAATTGGGGGAAATTTAAGAATCCTAATAACCTATCATAGTATTAAGTAGTATATGTTTTTTGAGAGGATCAAAGGTGATGTACAAAAAAAAATGTGTTTGAATCAAAGGGATGAAAAATCAAAGGCATTGTTATATGAAATTTCCATATTATATTAATAATGGGTAGAAGAGGCAAAATCATAGTGGAAAAAGGAAACTAATACTTGGAATCTCATTCAATAATTTTAGTAGGATTTAACCACATTAGATGAATTTGTATGGAAGGGTTAATCCATTTTTTAAAAGGGTATGATATTCTTTTTTTTTTTAAGTTAGCCTTCAACTATAATATTATCAAGGAGCTCTATGATTCACTAGTTGGGGGAAATTTAGGAATCTTGAAAAATTTATCATAGGATTAAGTAATATAAATTTTTGAGAGGTTCAAAGGTGACATTCAAAAAAAAAATTGAATGTTTGGTATGTCAAAAAATTAAGGTGAAACTATTACTACCTATTAAATTTTACAACCACTATCGATTCTTTGCTAAAGGCATGAGAAGGTACTCATCAACTTCTTCATGAGACTACCCAAATTTAAAGGAAAAAAAACATCATGGTGGTGATAGATAAACTCACAAAATATTCCCATTTTTGTATCTTGTCACACCATTTTATATCAAATTATGGTGGTTGTCACCTTTTTGGACACCATTTATAAGATACATTGGACACCAAAGATTAAATTTAGAGATCATGTCCCAATACTTTTTAGATGAGTTATTATCTTATTTTCATGATCAAATCACTCATATATCTTCCTATCATCATTAATGTGATGGATAAATTGAGGTTTTTGGCAAGTGTTTGGAGGGTTATCTTCATTTCTTTACTTCCAATAAGAAATCATAATGGATTAACTAGTTTTCATTATCAAAATGGTGGTATAAAACTTCTTTTCATACTCATTATGAAATGTCCCCATTTATGACATTATATGGACACCATATGAATTCCATCACATCTTCCTTGAAGTTCAAATAGATTTAAAGCCATAAAAGAGCTCATTTAACACTAAAAAGAGGTGTATTTTAGTCTTTAAAAAAACTCATTTATGACACAAATTAGTATGAAAAAATAGGATGACCAACATTGGAGTGAAATAAATTTTAAAGTGAGTGATTGGGTTTTTTTTAAGATTGAACCATATAAGTAAATATCATTGAATTATTTGAAAAAAAACTTAATTATTATGATCATCATCAAATTATGATGAAAATTGGAAAGGTGGCATATAAGTTAGAGTTATTCACATAAAAAAAACACATTATATTTCATGTTTCATGTTTGAATAAAGTTATTATCCAATAGCTTCCAATACAAACATAATTAACAAATCTTGATGAAGAAGGAATAATTATCTTGGTACTAAAAGCAATCATTGAAACTCATATCAAGTGGTTTTGGATGAAGGTGATCACTAAGTATCTTATCAAGTGGTATAATCTACTACTCAAATATGTGACATGAGAAGACAAAAAATTCATACATAAACATATTGAGTTACTAATCATTGAGGGTAATTTTTTTTCTAAGTTGGAAGGGAATATTACATATTGTTAAGAATACGTGGGTTAGGGTGGGTGACTTACGTGAAGCTTAATATTTATCTTTCTATTTATGATTTTTATATTTCTTTAGATAGACCTAATTATGGTGAAGGGGTGTGACCCTCCAAAATTATATCTATAAATAAGGATTATAAACGCTCTCCTAAATCATCATATTATGAATTATATTATTATTATAAGGTTATGGAGGTTTCTCCCTTGAATTGATTTAGTTATATTTTTTAATTTTTCTCACATTAAATCTATATTGAAGTAGTTTCATTACATTTTTAAAAACCTTTAAAAATTATTGAGCCTTATGATAAATGCATAATCAAGCTCCATAGCTCATTTAATTATATAATTTTTTTTGGTGTAGTGGATCAAATTATTTGATGATATTTAATAATTTAATTACATAATTTTGAGTTAATATACATTGACCCATATTTCATGAGTAGTGGTTCATATAATCGATATCTCATGATCATGAATGGTCCACTTGGAAGTCCTTTCATCTACGTGATATTCACAGGGGTGAAGCATTAAGTGTTCTTGGGAGGTCACCCATCCTAATACTACTTCAAATCATGCATGATTAAACATTGAGTTCCTTATAGAATCAAGCTTGATTACATTTCTACCCAATTTTAAAACCTTCAACAAGTATTGTTATTATGAACCATTTATTATAGATCTGCCTATCTCATTTAATTATATAACTTTTATTTATGTAGCACATTAAATTATGTGATGATTTTTAGGATTCAAGTGCATAATTTTGAATCAATCTACTTTGGCCCATATCTTATGGGTGGTGGTTCATAATAACCCATCTCTCATAAGCACAAATAGTATAATTGACACACATTACATTTATGTGAAGCTCACAAGTGTGAAATATTAGGACTTCTCAAGAGATTACCCATCCTAATACTAATCCAATTCAAGCATGTTTAAGATGTTTTATATTATATTATTCATGTGATAAGGGAATTTAGACCTCCTACATATTTAAGCTTAATATGTTGGTAATCCTTCTAATTTAATCATATTTGTATCTATATTTTATTCAAATGTTTCATATGTATGTACATGAAATTATGGGTGATAGTCTTGGGCTTTATTCTTCATAAATATTGGATCATATATGGAATCCACATATCATGGGTCCTTATATAAATTTAACACTATATCATAGATTTACTAAGCTTCACTTTGTTTCATGCACAATTTTCACATCTAAAAATCATCAAATCTTCAATTTTGGGGGTTTTCTATCAAAGTAGCATAAAATGAATCTTGTTGGTTCTTCCATTTTTAGAGCTTATTGGAGAGATTATAACCATTCCATTACATCCAAAATTATTGAAAAAGTTAATTTTGACTTTTATTTCACATCAAATTAAATTACAATGCTCAATTAATAAAGGTTTGAAAATATGCCAATCATGACCTTTTTGTATGTTTTTTATAGATTAGGGTTTATAAGAAAAAATAATAAAAATATTATTTAAATAAAATAAAATAAATAAAATTATAAAGTAATTTCTTGATTGAAAGAATTATTTTATGAAAAAATATTTTTTGGTTTTGGAGTAGTATGACCTTTTTTTTATGGTTTTGGATTCTTTTTGTAATTTTGGATATTGTTTATAAATGGCCCTTCAGGTTTTGCTTCATTTTTAGCACATTAAGTATGAATGGCCATATCTTGGGTATATAGTGTAAATTTTAGTGTATTTTATTCATCATGCCTTTTTTTAATAAATTCATGATGTTATACATAAATGTTGGATATTTAGCTTTTTATTCCTATTATTCATAAATTTTCAAATGCCACCTAAACCATTCATTATTCAATATGTGATAATTTTTATTATAGAATAATTTAATTTTATTTTCTTTAAACCATGTATTTTTCCAAGATAAAAATAGTCATATAGTAAATTTTTTGATTGTATGTTGTATACATCAGTTTTCACTATTGTATTTTCCTTTAGTGCTTATGGGCATTTTTTAATCAATATTTGATGTTGCTACATATATGTGATACACATTTATAAATAAATTTATTTGAATGCATGTTGTTCTTTGGATGATGAGTTTTTAAAATTTTGAGAGTGATTACTTAAAATCTTTTGAAAATGCTTCATTCTTCTTCACACAAGTTTTTACCATTAACCTCAACCATTAAAAATGTGTCCTTTTAAAGTAGTGATTTTTTTATTTCACAAATTCTAATGATTGTTCCTGACCATTAAAAATTCACCCTCTTTAGATTAGAAATTTTTTGACCACATAATTTTTTACCATTAATCTAAACAGCAAGAATTCATCATCTTTAGATCATATAGTTTTTCTCACACAAGTTTTAAAAAGCAATCCTACACTTTGAAAATGATCCTTATTCACAAAATATAATTTTTTCTCACATTGGTACAATCAAACTTATTTATTTTTAAACATTTTCCAATAAATCATTGATACCTCTACATATATGTGATACATAATATCACATCAGTTTACTAAGATCTATATTGAAGATGGTTTTTTGTAAGTTGATTCTTAAAAACATAGCGAGCACTTACTTAACATCTTACGAAGTAAATTTGGTCCACTCATGCATTGATCAATGAATAAATACTATTTATTTGTTTAGGTGTGTCATTTATGTTTTTCATCCTATAGTTTCATAGATAGCCTCATATTCAACACATTTTCCTTCTTTACTTCATAGTTATAGTGGATCGACACATGTGTATTCTATAAAAATTTAATGGTATACATAAGGATCTCAATACTATTGGTTATTCTTCAAAATCTAAGAAATGAAGTCTATGACATGTCAATTTTATACATGCATTGTGATAAAATTTGATATTGAATATTTTGTCAAGTATAATTTGCAAAGCATCATATTCAAACTTTGTCCTTGTAATGATCATTGTTATTTTATTTTATTTTATTGATTCTACATGGGTACCCAAAATGGCCTCATTTATTAGATAAATATTAGAGGTTTTATGTACTTTCTTACTTTATCCAATATTTTGTTAAGGGGGAGGGGGTGAATGTTAATGTACACATAATTTTGTGTCTAACATATTTTCTAAGATTAATTATGGTAGTGTATCTTCTTTCATCTACTCATTTTACAAAATACATCTCAAGGGGTGTGTTGTTATATATTATGACATACACCAAAAAATGATATTTTAAAAAAATTTATTTTCCATAACAATGAAAGTAGCTATCTCTTTTAACATATTAAAACCTAGAGCTTTACTATTCTCTATAACCATGTAATTTACTTATTTTATACAAGGATTAAAAAATTAAAATCTTCATGATATGCTTGTCTAAGATATTTCTAGTAGAGGTAATTTTTAATTCCCAAATTCCTATATAAGAAGAAAATTATGTGGGATGAAATAATAAAGTTTAGAAACAATTGTAAGAATTTAAAATGGATTATATTAAGTGACTTTAATACCCCAATATCCACCTCAAAAAATAACAAAGGAAGCTAGGATTTTACTAAAAGTATTGAGGAACTAGATGGCTTTGTTTCAAATTGTGGCCTTATGGACATTGAATTAAGAGGAGTTGATATTACATGGACTAATAGAAGAATAGGTATCGATCACATACAATTTAAGCTTGATATATGTCTCATATCTATTGATTATATCATTTATAATGATTATTTCCTTTCCTACTCACCCATAATTAGATATGATCATAACCCTCTTCTCTTAAATATTGAAGTATTTAAGAAGAAATCTAGAACCTCATTTAGATTCAAATTAATGTGGATAAAACATAAAAAATATTGAGGATATAATTAAAGATTGGTGGATCTCATATTCAAAGGATTAGCTATGTATAGACTCGCTAAAAAAATGAAGAGAGGTGAAAACCAATCTTAAAGCTTGGAATAGAGAATTTTTTGGAAATATTTTTGAGTAGAAGAATAGAATATCAGAATATTTAAAGGACATAGAGAATGAAATTAAATAGAATGGTATGGCCTAGAATTCTTATAAAAAATAAAAATATTTATTAAGGGAGTACCACTCTATCTTAGCTAAGGAAGTATTTTATAGAGGTGAAAATTGAGATCTTTGTGGTTGACTGAAGGAGACATAAATAATAATAAAATTCATATCATGCCTCTTAAACATAGAATTCATAACATGATTTTTTAAATAACCAAAGAATATGGCATACCAAATTACGATTTTGAAGATATTAAGGAAGAGGCAATTATTTTATTTTATAATATCCTCTTGGGAAAGGATAATGATAATTATATTAATGAAAATATTATCCTAAACTCCATTAATATAATCATCAATCAAAATGATAAACACTTTCTATCTCAACAAAAATTTGAATTTATTATTTTCTCCTTGGATAGTGATCAAACCCCGGGTCTTAAAGGCTTTTGTATAGATTATTTTTTGAATTTTTGGGAAATCATCCAAGATTACATATTTAATGTTTTGTTAAATTATTTACCATTGAAAATTTCTTAGAAAATTTAAAAATACTTTCTTGGTCCTAATATCAAAGAATCAAGGAAAAAAAACTTCAAGGATTTCAAAATGATGAGTTTTTACAATATTATTTATAATGTATTCACTAGGATCTTGACTATCAAGTTACAACCCTTATTACCTTCCATTATCTCTCAACAACAAGGAGTATTTATTCATGATATAAAAATTCAATATGACATCAAATCTGTTCATGAGGCTATCCACACTCTATAAAAAAAAAGGTAGGCATATTTCCAAAACATGATATAAACAAAGCATTTGATAGTTTCTTGGAGTTTCATAGATAAAATTATTGATAAATATACTTTCATTCCTTTATTTATAAGGATTATTAACACTTATATCTCAATCCAAATGTTTTAAATATTGATCAATGGATCTCTATATGGTTTTTTTGCTTTAGAAATAGGATTTTGTTAAAGATAACCCCTATCTCCTTACATGTTCATTATAATGGTTGAATCTATGTGTAGAAACTTATATTTTGATCTTAACATGGGGGTGATAAAAGGTATCAAAACATTTCTCTATTTTTATCCTCTCACTCATCAAAAAATTATTGATGACACCATTATCATGGGAGAAGCTTCAGTTATGGAATTCAAGGAGAAAAAAAATTAGAAAACTATGAGGAGATTTCTATCCAAAAAATCAATCTTAATAAGAGTTATCTTCTATTCACCACCACTCTGAACTCAATACAATGTAAAATTTATATCATCCTAGATTTCCAAATTAGAGACTTATTTATAATCTATTTAGGGATGTTCCTTTTCTTGAGAAGACTGAAATCCTCTTTTTAGAACTTGTTAATTAACAAATTCCAAAAAAACTTACTGGTTGAAAGGAAAATATTCTTAGTTGGGTAGGTAAAATTCAACTCCTAAAAATCATTGTATAAAATCTACGTGTATACCTTATGTCCTTTCTTAAGATGCCTTCACGTATTACGGATACAATTTAAAAAAGGTTCATATACTTAGGATTTGAGTAAAAAATAAGACTTTTATTAGTTGCTTGGGATAGGTATGTTTACCCAAATATATTAGAGGCTTGGAATTTGAAAAGTGGAACTTTTTAAAAATATATATTATTTCTAAACTAGGATGAAGATTTATAAAAGAAAATAGTTTCTAGACTAGGATATTCAAGGAAAAATATTTTGACTCTTAGGAAGCTTAAATATCATTGTTAAATAAAATCATTCCTTCATGTTAAATTTTTTTAATCTTTTAAAATAATAATAATAATCTTCTCTAAAAAGGATGCAAATGGAAATTTGAAAGTGGAGAATGATATTTTTTTGAGATGACACTTAGATTCTTGACTACCCCATTGGAAATCTCATCTGTGGGATAAAATATCTCCTCATTTAAAGAGATTTTTGGTGAGAGATTTGTTAACTATATTTAATAAACCCCTCAAGTAAAGCATGGGAAAATATCTCTATTGAATCTCTCCTTAAATAATATCATGTTATTGTTTCTAATTTTAATGATTTCCTTAAATGAGTTCACACTAGTTGTTTGAACAAAATAGATGAACTAATTTGGGCTGGTACCAATGATGGTTAGTATAGTGTTAAATCAAGATATAAGACAACTTTAGATTCAAACCCAGATGGGTTCCTTTGGCATTTAATCTAGGAAAAGTATATCATCCCTAACATTAATTTATTTTTTGGTTGGTTATCCAGAATAAATTTTTGACCATTGACAATCTGATGAAAAGAGGCCTTTATATTATCAATAAATGAGTCATGTGAAATGGAAGGAAAATATGCATCCCATCTTCTTCTGAAATTCCCCTTTTCTTCTCAAATATTTAGGTGCATTATTTCCAAATTTGAACTATCCTAGGTTCTCCAACTTCTTAATTGGATCTTATTGTCTAATGGTAATCCCCTTTCCTTAGAAAAATGTTTCAAAAAGCTCTATCATCTTGATCTCTTTAATGTTATATGGGGTCTATGGTGGGAAAGGAACCTTTATATATTAAAAAATAAAAATAAAAATGATGATAGAACTGCCTAAAAAATCATAAATGCCATCATTGAGAAAAAATTTAGCTATCAAAAACATTATGAAGGATAAAATCATGAATTGTGAATGTAATATTTCTATAAATTGGAACTTCCCAAAGGAGGATTATATAAATACCACTCAAGGAAATATGGATAGGAAAATGGTGAAATGGTATTACCCTCCCATTGGATGGTACAAGTGTAACTTAAATGGAGCCTCAAAAGGTAATCTCAAAAAGGCATGAGGAGGAGGTTTGATTAGGGATGTTAAAGTTAATCTATTATCATCTTATGTATACAGTCTAGGAATTTAGAATAATCATTTAGATGAAGATAAAGTGGGGTAATGGGGTATATAAGTTGTAAAAGAGATTAAGGACACTCACCTCGTGATTATTGGTCACTCCCTTCATAATAAACTACATTTTAAAGAAATATCCACCTAGTTGGACCATAAAAACCCTCATGTCAAATTCTATAATTATTTTGAAATACTTTTAATGAATTTTATAACATTTGTGTATAGAGAACGAATCAAAATGGTTGACTGGGTCATCAACCAAGAGATTCATAGTGATAATTTTAGGAAGTGGAAAGATACCCAAGAGTTTCCTAAGGAATATTTACATCTTTTTTCCTAAAGATAAATCTAGGTGTGCCTCCCTAATTCATGACAATGATAAAATTTAAAATGACAAAGTTATAAGGATCTATACAAGGACCACTTCTAATAGTTTTAAAAGGGATGGTCTAAAAACCAAGTAGATTAAGTACTTATGGAAATATATGTTGGTTATAAAAATATTTAATACCACAAACTTAATAATTATTTGGTTTCATAATGATTCAAGTAGATCTATCATGATTTTGACAATTAGGGATCCTAATATCATCCTAAATCATGTTAATTTCAATCTCCAACAAGTAAATTGTGTGAAGGATATAATTTTCGATGTCATTCATTTAATTCTCCCTAAGTGAGATTTTGAATTATCTACGAAATCGAGACAACATTTGTGTAACCCTTTATTAATCATAATTCAAGGTTTTTTTATTAATAAATCCAACAAGGGAAAAATATTATGTTTATTGTGGACATGGGTGGTGATAGGTATAGGATGGAGACCATGGCTATAGACACTAATAAAAAACAAACAACAATATAGAGAATACTAAATTAGGTTGGGTTAACTAATTTTATGGATTATATCATGGGTTATGACACTCATTTATTTAGATTTTGATAAAATTTGAAATTATAGGAAAATTACTATTAGGTGCCTAAATTTCAAATTTTTTGAGGAGACCATTACTCAAGTAACTGGAATGAGCATGGATGGAAGGAAGACATCTTAGCAATCTTGGTTGGTAGTAAAAAAATTATGGAATACCAAGGAGGATTCCTAAGGGACTCCATCCTCAAACCTTGGAATGATGTTCCCCATCAATTTTTAAGGTGTGTGATATTAGAAGATAGAAATAAGGTTTTCCTTTATCATCATTTTTCATTTATTAACCACTTTAGGCATAATAATATCTTTATTTTTCCTTTATATATTTTCCTTTCTTTAGAGAATTTTATTTCGGATATGAAACACAAAATGAAAATAATTATGCTTCACTAAGTGGTAATTTACCTCCTATATCATCATACTAGATCTTTAGACTTTGGTCCATCTCCCCAACCCTCTATTAAACTTGTTGATTCTCCTAAAAGCTTATAAATAGAATTTTATCACTATTGATGACAAACCTTTGGTCAAAATTTCCAAATATATTTCTATTCTCATTCCTTATACTAACTCTTTCCCTATTATTGGGCCTTCAATGAAAATAAGATCCAAAAGAACTCCACTATCCTTATTGGCTATTACTAAATCTACCTATATGCATGATAAATGAGTGGACCCTATGTGTTCATATTTTGTATCCCATTCCTTCATCTCAACCCCTATTATTGGTGATGTGTTTTATATTCTTTTGGTGATTCCTACCTCCCATGAGGAATCATCTCTATCTCTTAACCCTTTAAATAAACGAATGAAAATAAATCTACAAATATTATTATAATTTTAGATGACTCCAAACCTTTGAAGAAAATAATCAATATTCACAAGGAATCCCTCAAGATTATTATAAAAGAGAATAACATGTTAAAGAATAAGATTAATCATATTATGTTCCAAGTTTTTAGATAGTCTAAACTTGAGAACCTGATCCTGAATAAGAAATATGGATATTTAATAAAAATTGTATAAAAATAAAAATAAAATTTTCCAAATTAGAAGAAATATTAATTCAAAGTGAGAGTAAAAAGAATAAAATTCAATTTTATTATTACATATTAATTCAAATTAGTGGATATAAAATTAAAAAACTATGTAGAAAGCATCACTATCATGAACAACTACCTAAAGAAAAATAACGACAATGAAATAGGAACTAGAACTAACAAGAGATTAAAAGAGAAAGGAAATAGGAAGGATATAGATACAATGGAGGTGGATCCTAATTCTCTAGTGGATAATATAAATTTCATGGTTATAGAATGAAATATTGTAAATTCTATTAGTGACTTAAGATCCTCTTAGCTGATCTTTGGCTTACTCTTCATTATTTTAAAGTTGTTTATTTATTTCTAATTTTTTATCTTTTTGTCTACGAGCATGATCTCTATCATATTTTTTGTTGATATGATGTTGTAACTCTTGTTCTATATTTCTTCTTATTTTTTTTAAGGTTTAGGGACCTATTGGCCAAAATTGGCCTACATACAAAACTTTTTCCAAGATAGATCAGGCCACTCTCATAGACCATTTAGTGACATGTTGTCTTCAAGACTAGTCTCTTTCTAGTCCTAAATTGATGATGCAGTGTAGTATACTAGAAGGTCTTAGTGTGATATGAGGAGATAAGTAGAGTCCTTTTGTATTGGATGATCCAATGTTGTAAAGATAATACAACCCTCATGACCCTACCTCATGTCCCTTGAAAGCTTTTGAAACACTTTAAGTAAGTTTTAAGGTGAAATTGGAGATTTTAAGGAAAAGGCCTAGAAATGGGTCTTAAACTGAAATTGAAGGATATAGCTAGTTTACAAGGTGTTTTATAATTCATGGGTAGGAATTCGGTTTTCACAAAGTTTCAAATATTCTAACGAGTCAAAAATTATGTCTAGAGAAGCTAATTTGCCCAAAAAAACCCCAAAAGTGCATTAGATGACTTGAGGGGCTTCTAAATAGAAATTCTTAAGTGAAAAAGTGAATTTTGAGGAATTCAAATTGTTTTTGACTTCATTCAATCTCCTTATGGCATATTTTCCCTATTTATACATGTTCAAGGCCATTTCAAGTCATATGGAGTGGAGAAGAGGAGTTTGGGAGCAAAAAGATGTAATTTGAGCCTTTTGGAGCTTTGGCTAAACATTATTTTGAAGTTTTTGATTAATAAAGGGTATAAAATATAATATTAATTCATCCATGGTTTCCGTATATCCTATTTTATGCCTCTAAAATTACATCCAAGCATAAGAGATAGTAGAGGTAAGGAAAACCTATTAGTTGCAAATTAGGCATGAAATATGTTTTTTGCCATTAATGGAGGTTCCAAAACTTAAAAATGTTTATAAAAGGAATTAAAGGTATTTTTAATCATAAAAAATATTTCATAATTATTTTATTTCATATGAAATATTTTGGTTATTCATGCTAAGGAAAAACCATTTTGGGCAGTTTTGGATAACTCTAGAAGAGCCTTAGGTTTTCACTCGATATAGTCAAGAGTGAGAATGTTTTGGTAAATTGTATGGAACCTAATTTCCTTACACTTTCTATAATTTTTGATCTGGTTTATCCCCCCATATTTATGAACAATTGCTAACAGTGCAGGGTGTTTAGATGGCCTACTCATCCAGGTAGGGTCTAGGGTTTCTTTTGTTTCTTCACTTTAGAACTCAATGAGGAAGAATGGTTTTAGGTGAGTAATTTAAGGGTAAAATAGGACATATTATTTTTTTTTCATCATATAAATCCTTCTAAGAGAGTATCTATATCATAAAATCTATTTTCCTTTGTTGTCCTTGTGAGTAGTCCATATTGGTGTTTTGGAGCAGGACCTGGGTTAGAAAGCAAGTGAATTCATATTCATACATTCTAAATTTAATATTTAAGTCACTTAATACCTCATTCATTCAATAAAATATTCATAATCCTCTAGATTAAACATATTCTCCTTTGAGATGGTTTTGGTGTTTTAGTATCTTCAACAAGGTATAGCTATATATATATATATATATGAGTTTCTAGTGTTTGAATGGTTTCAAATGATGTCATCATGATAATAATCTCTCAAAGTTCCAAAATAATTATACTTTAGTATTTTAAGGTATTTAAAATGAGGTTCAATGAGCCTTACTCTCTCAAGGTACCAAAGAACACTTTAAGGTCTAGTAGTGTACCTTCATATCTAGATCTTGATGAGCAAGTATGACCTATAGATATGATCATGAGACTGGTAATAGTCATATGTGAACATTTATATCACTCACTTTATCCCTATAAATCATCATAGAATCATTGAAAACTTTATTTAGAGATCAATTGAACACCTTCATGAAAGCCTTGGTAGGTGTTAAGGTTAAATGACCATCTACAACAAATAAGGAGATTATCAAAGGTCTGAATGGGAATTGGTTTGCTTCTTGAGACAACTCAAGTTTTATAGAACATAATTTGAGGTTATATAATTATTTAACCTAAGGAAATAATTTAAATCAAATAATAAAACATTTTTAACATTGATAAATTATGTCATAAACATGATAAATTTGCCTTATTCAGAGACACAAAGGTAGTTTTGTGAAAATTAAGGTAAAGGTGATCTTTTGCTTCACCCCATACAATGAGCCTTGTGATAAAATAGGTGTTACTCCAATAAAATTTGGATGTTAATGGGTTTAAGGAGAATATTATAATATTTTTTTATTCTTGAATCTAACTTTTACTTTGACTTCAGTCCATATAATGTTGAAAATCAACACCTATAGCTAAGTATAGAAGATGCTCTTGAGGAAGACTATGGCAAAGTGGTCTTTTGACAATCAAGGTCATGTTCTTACGAGAGAAAAAAACTATTATAAGGGTTTTAAAATAAATGGTGAAATATTAAATGTTTATAAATTTATAACTCTCTCTAATTATCCATTTAGACTACAGTCATATTCAAGTCAAAATATGCACCTACATCCATCTTTTTGGCTTAGACAGTGGCACAAAGCGGAAAGAGGTTTGAGTTATTATGAAGAGGTTGAGGGGAGTGCTAAGAATGAACAACTATGATTTGAAATTAATATATACATATAATTTAAAAATAAATATGATAAATCATTTTCAAACAAGGGAAAAATCTCACACACAATCATTTACCTTAGGAACATCCACCTACAACCTTCTTTAAAAGGACAAACTAATCTCCAACCATGAAAAACATTGAAGCATAGAGTTATCTGATAGGGTCTCATATGTAATTTAATATTCATGAGGATAATGGAGTTTTATATGAATAAATATCATGAATAAGGTCACCAAATGCATGCCTACATCCAAAAATTAGTTTAAAATGCACCTACAACGATCTTTTTGGCTTCGATAGTGGTATGTGTTGATGGTTATTTTCAAGATGTAGGATATAAAATATGGTTGATGGGGTATGGAACTAAGGTAATTTAAAACAATTATATATATATATATATAATAAATTAACTATTTTTCATCTTTAAAGTCTACCTCAATATAACCTATAGTCTTTGTTTGAGGAACAAAACCCTTAATCAAACCAAAAAATAGTTTTTTGTGACTTGCATTGTTAATAGGATAAAAGGGATTGATGAATGTTTTTTAAATAATTTTTAAATTTTTATGATGGTAATACATACCTTATATAGGTATTATCTGTTTTTTAAATATCTAGAACCAAAGAAGTGAAGTTTAAACCTTGCTTTTTCATGCACAGTCTAGTAAAAGGGCACAAAATTCTATATTTTGATCAGTTTAAGGATATTTATATTTGACCAAGGGATATAAAATTTTAGATAAGGTGGATGATGTTAAAATATACTTTTTATTTCTCATTAGTTCCATTTAAATTTCCTCAATCTCAAGAAATCGATTTTTGAAGGCTCTTGGTCTCTAAAAGCCTGCATATTTGCCTAGCTAGGATTTATAACCAAAAAATCCTATATCTCAAGTTCAAACTAATGAAAAATTTAAAAAAATGTAATCATGAATTTTTTATCATATAAAAAGTAAATCACAAGGTTTTATTTTGATTTTTTATAGTACAATACGGATTTGAGGTCTAAGGTGTGTGATAGGGTTTAAAAGGCCTAATTAGAAGCATGCTAACAAAGGAAGTACCTTATAAGTTTAGAGTTAGACATTGAAATTTTTTTGAGGGTTATAATGATATATAGGGTGGTGTAAAATAGAATTATGTCCTCAAGAAAGTTTATTTTTTTGAAAACAAGGAGAAAATGCAAGAAAAAAGGCTACACACCCAGTGGTGTTGGTATGAGCTTGAGATGTGAAAGTGAGTATTGGTGGGAGATGGAAAGTCTTAAAGGGGTTTAATAAAGTATGATATGATCATGAAGTATAATATAGGATGTTATATTTTTCTCATGAAACTTATATTGAGATTTGATATGTTGAACTAGGAGAAGAGCTTGTGTGAAGTGGTTAGTGAATGAAGAAGTCAAAAGATAGACTAGAGAATGGAGTTGATGGGGTTATGATCAAAGTGGATACTAGGAATATATATATATATATATATATATATATATATATATATATATATATATATATATATATATATATATATATATATATATATATATATATATATATATATATATATATATATATATATATAACTAATAAATAAATTAGTTTTGCATCAATAAATGTATCTCATAAGATGCCTATAGGCCTATAATCATATCTACAAGGATACACAACCATAAGCAAAGGAGTGGGTTGAGCAATGAATAAAGTCTTTTCAAGGTGACAAAATCTTGAAATGAAGTTATGAACCTTATTGAGTTAATTGAAATGAAATAATGAGGGGTTAATAAGTTATATATTTGAACATCTCAAGGTCTAATCTATCTCATCTATACAATAACATGAAAGCACAGTCAAGTGACCTTCACCTATAACCACACTAAGGAAGGTGAGATCATATATGCAAATAGAGTCAAGGTCAAGACTATTTGAAAATAAAGTAAAGAAATAAGAATGGAAGGTTATTATTGATTTGATGATGGATATTAATTCTAAGGATCATGCATAATGTCTCCAAGTTAAGCTATAGTCATTGACCTCATAAATAGTCATCTACAACCATAAATGGGCAGGCCTATCTCCAAGTGCAAGAGTATTCAAGCATAAATAGCCTATAGAAGAGTATCATCGAATATTAAGGGTACATAATAAATAAATGTTTGAATGATTCTATATTTTTCACTTTTAATGTAAATAAAAGTACAATATTCAAGATCAATCATGAAAATCAACACCTACAACATTTATGGAGGTTCTTAAAGCATACAGACATAATGTATCACTAGGACTGTGAGGTGTTGTTTTAATATTTAGAGACAATGAGTTTAAGAAACATGGATGGTGTGAAGATTAATTTTGTACTATGAGCTTCAAACTAGCCCAACACACAATCATGCAACTTGTAAGCCACCTACAACCATGAAGACACAGGTCTACCTCCAAGCATGAAAAGGATGAGAGCATAAGAGTAAATAGAGAGGTTATGTGATCATATGAAGGTTTAATTAAATAAATGAATATTATAATATAGTAAAAATAGGATAATTTTTTTCAAATCAATTTTCACTCTATGATCAACCTTGAATTTTCACACATAGCCATGTTAAGGGTTAATTGCATTTATTCATTCATACCCTAAAGATGTAATTTCAAGATACATACACTCAAAGAGAAAAAAATATTAAATAACCCATGTTTTAAATGATGAATTTAAATCATAAAACCCATACCAAGATCATGAGATACATTTCCAACTCATCAAAGCATGTACATAGGCATGTGTATGGATAATGACTGTGTGAAGGCCTAAAAATCGTATTTGAGGAGTTAATATGCTATAAGGGAGATAAGTGGAAGGTTTAAATTGATATGAGGAATATAAAAATAAATAAATGGTTATTTTAAATATTAAATCACCTATTACACCTAAAAAAACTCCATGTATAGTAGTAATGGCACGCGGTCTCAAAGAGGTTCCTTGAGAAGCATGGTATGATGATAGGTTGCGTAAGTATACAAGGTAGCTAATGAAGATTAAGAGAGAATTAAAAAATAATAATGGAATAATAAAATAATATAAATAATTATTCATACCCAAATACAATGGTAAAACATTAAATCATAGTCCTTTGAATTGAAAAATGCAGTCAAGTACAAACACAGTCAACTTTTGAAGAAAGGTTTAAAGGGTTTTGAAGTTTTGGGACACCTAGACATGGATTAAAGACCTAAAATTTGGTATAGAGGGTAATTGTGACATACTATATCACAATATTATTTATATTTGGCATGGAAAACAAGGGAAATATCTGATGTTTTATCTCAAACTTGAGGCACTTTCCATGAAAATTTAGGCAACCTACTGGTAAGTTTTGGTAAAAATCACCTATAGGCCTTTATATGAATGATCAAAGCATGAAAATTGGTGGAAATTTTCATAATTATTTTATATACCTATAAATAATATTTTTAGGACAATATAATATAGAAAATACTCACTATTTTTTTATATTCAACCCCTTGTCTGATGACAGTCAAGAATGCAGGCAACTTAAGAAAAATTTGAGGAAAATACATCTATAGAGCTTAATATGCAAGATCTAGGTGTGAAACTTGGTGTATATGTTATTAAAGAGTAATAATAACTGAATAAAATATTTTTTGGTTATAAATAATATTTTAAGTGTCCAAAATTTGGTGATATTTACCCACATGTCTATAGACAACCATCATTGGAGGTAGGAGATATTTTTGAAGTCTACAAGTTGGTGGAGGGTTTTAGACCTCATGGGAGTGTTTGGTACGATTAATAATAGGATAATAAATATATATGAACCTATTTATAGGTGATAACACTCCAATTTTAATGCAAACCATGCCCTTGATGGCTAGAATAAGCAAGTAGGCAGTCATTCCCATAAGCAATCCTAAAAAAATGTGAAGATAAAAGTGAAAATTGAGAATAAAAAGGATCTATAAAGGGATGGAAATGAATTTTAAACCTTTTTTTTAGTCCTTAATACCCTATTACAAGTTCCTCAAGCCCTATAACTCAATTTTAAGCCTGGAAACTAGTCTTAAGGCCTAAAAGGCCTATATCGCATTGAGGCACTAACAAACTCTATCAATGCAAGATGACACCTTATTGAGGTAAGATGAAATGTTTCATGGCATGAATTAATTTTTTAAATAATTTGAAACAATTAAAAATTCATTCCACTCTCAAGGAGAATTTTGAACTTTTTAGGCCTAAGATATCCAGTTCAAGCCTCCTTTTTAGATGCTCGTATCTTTCATACCATGAGGAGTTGGGATGAATGATTTTAGTATGTTTTTAGTACACATATTTAATTTAAATTTATTTTTTATTAATTTTTTTAAAATTCTTTATTTTTATGAAGAATCGTTAAGACTCTAAGTAGGCCTAGAATGTATGCAAAACCCCATAAGCAAACTTCTTATGCATGTATCTTTGCACAAATTCTATATGGAAGCCCAAAACTTTTAGGGATGTTGAAGGGGTATATGGAATAAATATACATGAAAATAAGTTCTATAATGGATGTATACATTTTATGAACAATCACTAAGAAGATAGGCCCACCTGAGCTGCCAAAAGAGCCTTTTTGACTAGCTTTGGGTTTTTGAACTCATAGGTCCATGAAATGGCCTAGAAACACTTGTAAAACACCTAAAAAGTGTAAAGGACTATCTAAATCTTTTTTATAACCTATTTTTTTAAATATGTTGGTATGTGTGGTGCCTAGAAGGCCCAAAATGGCCCAAAATGCCTATTTGTGTAGGTTTCCAAAGAAATGGTATAAATGCATGAAAGAGGCATAATAGGACCTGAATCAACATTATATGACACTTGGATCCATTCCCATGGGTATATATGGTTCCTTGTTAATATTAAGGGTAAAATACCCAAGTGTTTTAATAATTTGTGAATGGTTATATGTTTAATGGTGATTTACACCATTCATACAAGTCTTAAAGGTGGTATAAATCTTTATTTTATTCATAATAAGAATTATATTGGTGTTTTTAATCTTTTTATAGGTATATAAGTGGTCTTCATGATGACAAAGGGCCTTGGGAGTAGGTTCTTACACAATTGGTTGAAAATGGCTCAAGCTTAGAGCCCTCTATCAATGAGTCTAAGAGAGTTGTAGGTTTCAGGGAGTCTTTTCATGTTGGAGGTGAAATTTTGAGTTGAGAACAAAATATATAATAAAAAATCAAACACTCAAAGATAATATTGAAGGTTAGTTAAGCATAAAGTGTCAGGATCACTAACCATGTGCCATGTAACTTCTAGATGTATAAGTGAAATGCAATGTAGAAGCACAAGTGGGAGAGTTTGGAGGTTGGGAGAGAAATTTGGAGCATTAAATGAGACTTATATAAGTTTTAAATCTTTCCTCAAGTTAGTGGAGTGGGACATCATCATCCTCAAATATTTTTTGTCTTCTAGTGCCTTTTTAGGCTAATGAGAAGGATTAAAGACCCTTTTAACCTTTGGAGGTTATTTTTTTGATTAAATATCAGTGATTAATTAATCAAAATGTGTTTTAGACTCCATATATGGTGGTTGAGCTTCATTTATTAAATTTTGAGAGATTTATTTTCCTTTGTCTTCCCTTCTCTCCTATATCTCCTATTTTTCCCCATTTGTAAGAGATACTCTCATTTGAGAAGGAAAAACCCTATAATTTTTTTGTAAAACAACATTTGAAGTAATAAGACATAATTTTTGCCTATCTCTTTCTTGTATCTAGTTATATAGTCAGTTTATGTATGATTGCTTTGTGGAAGGGTGTCTTTCCTTGGTAATTGTCCATCTTTATTACCTTTTTGTAGGTTTTACACCATTATTCCAAGTCTAAAAATTGTGATTTTTGGTCATTAGTGAAGGTGTTGTGTCAGTTTTATACTCCTCCATACTCCATCTCTTACCTAGTGGCCCTATTTTTGGAAATATTAATGAAAAATGACCAATTAGAGAGATTGTGTGAGTTAGGATCATCTTTGAACTACATTAGTGCTAGTTTCATAAAAATTTGAGTGTCTTTAAGTTTGTTTCTTCACATTATTATTTTTTTAGTCATCATTTTAACCCCTTCTATCCTTTTTCCAATCAAAATCAATATTTTAGGCGAGATATTAAGAGAAATCATTCTTTTCTGAAGGTTTAACCCTATCACAAGATACCCATAGCCTGGGGTATTCCCATTTTGTAGACAAGAATAAGAGAGCCTAAATAACTCTCTCATGAGGGTGAAATTATATGTTACAATAGTTTGTGGTATGTGTAATTGGAAAACATTCAAACAATATTGATTGAGATTGATGTTGGTCTTGGTCCATTTGTAGTAGCTATTACATCCACACTCTCAATATCTGGTGACTCTAAATAACACTCAACATTTTGGTGGTATAATAGTACCTATATTTCATGCCAAATGTGACTATAAGGTTACATTATAGAGGTATTCCTTTTGAATTTGTTTAATTACCTTTTAACTCAATAAAAATATTAATGTTTGCTAACACATCCCTACAAAGGAAACTTTCCTCCTAAACTAATTTCCATGTCTACCTCTACAAGAAGATTTTTGTTAGGCCCTTTCACTACCATGGATACCCCTATATATTTTAATTTTATGGATTTAAATGGTTAAATTAATTTAAACCTCAATTATTATGACCCTATCCTAGTGTTATATGTTAAGAGTGTGCCTTACTTTATAGGAGATAATTTTACAACCGCTTCTAAACACATCAGAGATATAGCCAACTTTTACAATATCCATGAAATTAATGAATAAAATGTGGCTATCAGGTTGTTGGTCATATATTTCAATAGAAAGTCCCTATCTTGGTATATGAACTTGGATCCTAACTCCATCATAACATGGGACTAGTTAGGTGATGCTTTATGAAATATGTTTGAAGATAAAAGTGACCACTTATCACTTAGTAAACAATTAACTATAATCAAGAGGGTTCCTCAAGAGGTGATGTAGGATTTCAATAATAGGTTTAAAAATACATGGTACAAGAGCTAAATATATATCAAGACTTCTCCTAATTATTCCTTATTATACTATCTAAAATCTCTCAATAGTGACATTGTAGTGATGATACAGTCTATGGAGGGAAACACACTAGCAGATGCTTATGAAGTGGCAATCAGAGTAGATAATAGCCTGGTACAAGATGGAAATCTCATACCTAGGCCACCTATGAAATTTTTTAATAAGATTTAATTACCTCCTATTATTATTTCTCCCCTTTGTTCCATTCCTTCTTTTCTAACACTTGTTGCCATACCTACACCAAAATAGAAAAAAGCTTTAACAAGTTAGTCTAGTGACTCCAAAGAGCACAAGAACTTCTAAGAACTCAAGAATATGTTTCAAACCTTGGTAAATGAGATGTTTAATTTTAATAGGTATAAATATTAGTATAATATACCTTATCAAGCCCCATATCAGCCTCACTAGTCTTACCAAGCCAATAGGACACCATTTAAAGGAAATTTCCAAGGATAAGGACAAGGACAACCCAATTATGCTAGGCAAAAAAATTAAAATCCCAAAATTAAAATTATTTTGGTCACTATTTAGAATCAAATTACACATGAATATGAGGTTTTTGTGCCTTGGAATTAGTCTTTTAATCAATCTATGATTCCAAGCACTGAGTTCAATCAAGGTTTCAATGATCATTAGTAGTAAGGTGTTAGTTATGGATTCAATCAATCCCTCATGGCTCAGAATATAGAAGTTAATATGATGAAAAAAAATGGAAGAGTCTCAATAATTCCAAGGTCCTAATGAAGGACCAAACTATTTGGGTCCTATAATGGTTAACTATGAACAAGAAGACTATTATGCTTTCAATTAGCAAACTAGTTCTAGCCATGCAAACATCCATATGGCAGCCAACACAAGGTTCAAGAGAAGGAACATGGAGGGAAATAAATAAGTAATTAAAGAGTATCCCACTCTTACTCCATTACTATCAAATGAAAATGAACCTAATTTTTCCCCAAAAGTTTAAATAACTCAGAAAAATCAGAACTAAGGAAACAATTTTGTACCCCAATACTCACAGGTTCAAAGCATGGTTGTGGCTCCCAAAGCACAAGTAAAGTTTTGTGGTTTGTCCATCATCATTGTTGAGAAAATGAAAAATTAAAATATGATTGTTAAAATGTGGTACATGCTCTTTATGCCTATTCAAGTGGATATCCTTCAAGAAGGCTTGTCAAAGATTAATGTTTCAAAGAAACCACCAAGCAAGGAAAATGTAGTTCTCACTAATGTAACAAAATTGAATAATGAATTAAAATAAAACAAAGTGGTCAAACCTCTTCCCTTATACCTTTTTTAATCATTGGCACCTCTTTAGTACATAAATAAATGGTAGACAGTGGATCAAGTACTTCAGTGATGCCAAAGTCAATAATAGATCAGTTTAATTTGAAGTATTAACCCTAATATAAGGGATTTTTATAGTGTAATGGATCTTCAACCAAACCAAATAGTATTATCAAAGGTATAAAATTTAACCTACATGCTTATCCTAGTGTTTTAGTGGCTTAGGATGTAGTGGTTTTAGAGGTGCCTCTTCACTTTATTTTATGCTTATGTAGGGACTTCATAGTTAAAATTGTTGTTTACCTAGCAACAGATTGGCTATATATGGATTTTAGGACAAGGTATGGGACCAAGGTGCCTATCAAAGATAGGCCTATTTACCAATTTCACATTGAGCCTTATAGGCCAAGTAGCCTAAACATTAATTATACCATTCTATATGAATATGACCACCTTCTTGGTCAAGAACCAAACACTCATCCTAAGGGGATACTTGATATGTTCTTAGATGACTTATGGAGTGAAAATTAGTTATTTTATCCTTTGGGAGGTGTTTAAGAAACAAAAATGGGAGTTTATTTCTTGCATGAAGATAATGAGTTCATACCATCCTTCATTATGCCATAAGAGGATAATAGTGTATTATAGATGTTCTTTGATGACTCAAGGAGAAATCATGGAGTAGGTTCAGGTGTAATGCTAATATCTCCCTCTAATGACAAATACTTTTCATCATACAGGTTCTAATTGAGTTTCTCTTATAACACAACTAAGTATGAGGGCCTTATGCATGGTTTTCAATGGGCCAATAAGAGGGAGTAAATCATTTTCAGGTGTATGGGGATAGTGAGCTGATAGTACATTAGGTGAGAGGTCAAAACATAACTAAGAACCCCTTAATGAAGTCCTACAAGCACAAAGTGTGGGATATACTTAAAGACTTTGAATACTTTAATATCCAAGAACTACCAAAAGAGCAAAATCAGAATGTTGATAGGTTAGAAATTGTAGGGGCATAGTTTGACATCCAAAATGATTTTAATAAGTATAAAGTAAAGCCACATGTCAAAGTGATAGTGAGGCCATCAGTTTTAGATAATGAAGCTCATTGGCAAGTCTTTGATAGTGGCAAGAAAATTGTTTGATTCTTGCAACAAGAGGCAATTTTTTCTTAATGAACCAAATTAGACTTCATAATTAGTATGAGGACCACATTATTCAACTAAATTCAAATAAACTTACTAAAGAGATGGTCACCCAGGTCTTTTCCATGAGGGAGATCACATGAGGAAATATAAAGCATTTATGTCTATTGATGAAGAAAACTATGAGAGTGTCCTAATCTTCAAGGATAAGATTCTCAAGCTTGGAAAGGTGAGAAATGAGGAATTAAAACATGATTTTGTCAAGATTTTTAGGGAATACTCATATGTATTTTCTTGGGAGTATAGTGATTTAAGAGGTTTTGACCCAAAGCTATCCTAATACACAATAGAGTTGGAGGCCAATTCCAATCCTATTAGGTAGAAGCAAAGGCCAATCAATCCAAATATTGAAGAGATGATGAGAAAAGATTTGACCAAGTTGATTGAGCCTCATATCATCTTTCTTATCAAGCACTCCCTATAAGTAGTTGACCTAGTTCTTATGATAAAGAAGAATGGTGACATCTAGTTATCTGTGTATTTTAGAGACTTGAATAGGGTATCTTTAAAATACCATTAACCCTTACCATCCATGGAGTAAATCCTTCAAATTTTTTCTGGTTCATAACATTTATCTCTTTTGGATGGGTACTCAAGGTACAACCAAGTGCTAGAAAGAGAGGAAGACCAATACAACACTACCTTCACCATAAAGTTGGGCACATATGCTTATAATAAAATTCTCTTTGGCCTCTCAAATGATGGAACTAAATTTCAAACATCCATGGGCATGGATTTCTAAGGTTTTCTAAATTATATGGTGTTTGTCTATCTAGATGACATAATAGCTTTCTCCAAGAAGGATAATGAACACTTGGACCACTTAAGGTTAATCTTTGAAATGTGTAAGGAGTATGGGATCTCATTGAATCCTAATAAGTGTGTGTTTTGTATCTATGAGGGAAAACTATTGGGTCATATTATCTCAAAATAAGGACTAACTATTGATCCTAATAGAATAAGTGAAATCTTGGCATTGTATTTGCCCAAAAATAAGAATGTACTTCAAAGTTTAATTGGAAAGATAAAAATTTCAAGAAGTTTTATACCTAGTTTTTAAATCTTGGTTAAACCTATCTCTTCTATGTTAAAGAAGAATCAAGTGTTCACTTAAATAAGATAAGGCAAATCAAGATTTAAGGCTATAAAAAAATCCATTGCTCAAGCACCTCTCATGAATCTTGATTTCTCAAAATATTTCATCTTATAAGATTTTGACAACATTGATAATATATTAGCTATGTTGATGCAAAAGACTGGAGAAGGGATTGAATAATGAATTGCATTTTTTAGCCAAGGGTTTAAAAGGAATGAAGAAAGGTACACTTCCATAGAAAATCAAGTCCTTACATATGTGAGAATTCTAAAAAATTTCAAGCCTATGCTATCCAATAGAAAAATATACCTTGTGTTATCTCATTCTTGAGTGAGAGACTTCCTTCTCAATAATGACCTAAATGAGAAGGAGGTTGGTTGGATTCATGGAGTATGACAGAGAAATCAAAGTCACTAAGATAGTAAGAGGTAAAGGCTTATATGAACACATGGTTTCTAACCTTCATGAAGAGAAAGAGATGGTCTTGGTGATTCAAGATAACTTGCAAACAATTGCACCTCCACCTCACACTATTTGGATCTAGGATATGACAAATTTCTTGCTAATAGGTGAGTGTCCTCAAATTATTGATAGAATAAAGATAATATAATTCAAAATTAATTCTATACCTTATACTTTAATTTATAGTACTATATTCATAAAAGACCTCAATGGGGTACTACTCAGATGCATAAATGATGATCAAGTGACTAGACTCTTGGATCAATTCCATGATGTACCTATAGGAGGTCATTTTTTCCAAAGAATTATAGCTAAAAAAGTGATGAGGGGTGGTTATTACTATCCTATCCTCTTCAAGGATGCATATGTATGGGTGAGAAGGTGCCACAAGTGTGCTCTCTTTGTAGGCAAGCAAAGGTTAGTATCCCTTCCTCAATCCTATTCAGGTAGAGCAACCTTTCATGTAGTGGGGCCTTGATTATATAGGAATGATCAATCCACCTTCTAGTGGACACAAGTGGGTACTCACTACCATTGATTACTTCACCAAGTGGGTGGAGGCAATTGCTCTAAATGAATCCAATAAAATAATAGTGTTGGTCTTCTATGATAGTATAGTGACAATATTTGGTGTACCAACAACCATCACTTCAGATAATGCCTTAGCATCTATTGGTCTGAAGACAAGTGAATAGGAACTTCAGCTAGGCATATACCCTAGTACATCCTCTAGCTATTACCCCCAAGGTAATGGACTTGTATATTCAGTGAATAATAACTTGATTATAATAATCAAGAGGACTATGGAGGAGAACTAGAAAGTGTGGCATTCAAAGTTAAGGACAACCTTATGGGATAATAGATTGAATCCCAAGGTTAAAATTGGAAACTCATCATTTGTCCTAGTATATGGTAGAGAATCCAAGTTTCCCATATCTCTTGAGTTACCTACCTTATATCTATCCCATCATCTTGAGTTGATGTAGAGTGAACATATGAGTGTGAGGATGGTAGAGCTCATGGAGCTTGAAGAAATGAGGGATCTTGAAATGAAGACAATGTAATCACATCAAGCTCAAGTCAAGAAATATTTTGACAAGAGAGCCTTAACAAGATATTTCAAGGAGGGTGATCTAGTCCTCAAGTGGGATTCAAATAAGGCCAAGCTAGGTAACCATACTAAGTTTGATAGCTTGTGGATTGGTCCTTACTTTATCCATGAATGTAAACAACATAATGATTTTTAGCTTGAACAAATGGATGGAGAAGTATTAACCATCTCAGTAAATGGTCTTCATATAAATTCTTGTTAATAAAAATAAAGTTGCAACCTTGTACATATTAGAGTAGATTTGTTGCTTTCCTCTAAGTGTCTTGTGCACATTTTCCCTTTAATTTTGTGTTTCCCTTCCCTAATTACTTTGAGAACATTATTTATTTATTTTAGGTTGTCCTTGTTGTTTTAATATTTCCAATTGGAATTTTTATCCTTGTGATTAATTTAAAACCAATTTGAAAAAGACTTTTGTGACCCCATAAGCCCAATAGATAGTCTACGGCAACTAGTATATCTCATAGATGGGCATGAAATCATAGGAGGTCACCAAAAATGTTGGCCAAAATTTAATTACATACAAAACTTTTGCCTAGATGGATCAAACCACTCTCCTAGACCATTCAGTGACCTTTTGTCTTCATGACTAGTCTCTTTCTAGTCTTTACTTGATGATGCAGTGTAATATCTTATAAGGTCTTGGTGTGGTGTGAGGAGATGAGTAGAGTCCTTATGTAGTGGATGATCCAATGGTTTAAAGAGAAGATAAACCTCATGACCCTACCTCATGTCCCTTACAATATTTTTAAACACTTTAAGCAAGTTTTAAACTAAATTTGGAGATTTTAAGGAAAAGGCATAGAAATGTGTCTTAAACTATAAGTGAAGGACCTAGCTAGTTTACATGGTGTTTGAGAATTCATAGGAAGGAAGGAGGTTTTCACACAGTTTCAAAGATTCTAACGAGTCAAAAATGATGTTTAGAGAAGCTAATTTGCCCAACAACACCCCTAAAAGTGCATTAGATGACTTGAGGGGCCTCTAAATAGAAATTCTTAAGTGAAAAAGTGAGGTTTGAGGAATTCAAATTTTTTTTGAATTCATTCCACCTCTTTATGGCATGTTTTCCATATTTAGACATGTTTAAGTCCATTTCAAGTCATTTAGAGTGGCGGAGAGGAGTTTGGGAGCAAAAAGATATAATTTTGAGCATTTTTGGAGCTTTGGATAAATAGGTTTTTTAAGTTTTTTCTTAGTATATGGGATCATATATCATATTTAGGCATCCATTGTGTGAATAATATTCTATTTTAGTCCTTTTAAATTAGATCCAAGTATAAGAACTAGCAGAGGTAAGGAAAACCTATTAGCTGCAAACTAGGCATGAAACATATTTTTTGCCATTAATAGAGGTCCCAATAATTCATAAGGTTTCCAAAATTAAGGAAATATCACTTACATAATAAAAAATAATTTCCAAGTTTTGTATTTTATAGGAAATATTTTGGTTCTTTATGCTAAGGAAAAACCATTTTGGGTAGTTTTGGATAGCTTTAGAAGAACCTCAGGTTTTCATATCAAGAGAGAGAGATTTGGGTTATAATATTTTGGTAAATTTTATGTACCATAATTTACTTCAAATTTTTTTAATTTGTGGTTTGGTTCATCTCCCCATCTTTATGAACAATCACTAATAGTGCAGGGGTGTCTAAATGGCCTACTCATCCAGATAGCATCCAGGTTTTCTTTTATTTATTCAATTTAGAACTCAATGAGGAAGAATGGTTTTAGGGGATTTATTTTAGGGTAAACTATGACCTATTCCAATTGGTTTCATTAGATAAATCCTAAGAAATTACTCATATCATAAAACCTATTTTCCTTTGTTGTCCTTGTGAGCAGTCCATATTGGTGTTTTAGAGCAGGACCTAGGTTAAGAAACAAGTGAATTCATATTTAGAGGTTCTCAAGTAAATATTTAAGTCAATTCATACCTAATTCATTTAAAAAAATATTCATAAGCCACTAGTTTGATCATATTCTCCTTTGAGATGATTTTGGTGTTTCAGTATCTTCAACAAGGTATAGTGATAGATATGAGTTTTTATTGTTTGAATGGTTTCAAATGATGTCATCATGATCATACTCTCTCAAAGTTTCCAAATAATTATAATTTAGTCTTGTAAGGTAGTTCAAATTAGGTTCAAGGAGCTTTACTCTCTCAAGGTGCCAAAGAACACTTTGAGGTCTAGTAGTGTACCTTCATCTCTAGATCTTAATGAGCAAGTCTGACCTATAAGTATGATCATGGGGCTGGTAATAATCATATGTGAACATTGATATCACTAAATTTATTCCCATAAATCATCATATCATCATTAAAAACTAGATGGAGAGATAAATTTAACACCTTCATGAAAGCCCTAGTAGGTGTTAAGGTCAAATGACCACCTATAGTAAACAAGGAGATTATCAGAGGTCTAAAGGGGAAATGGTTTGTTTCATGAGATAGATCAAGGTTTATATAACAAAATTATAGGTTACATCATGATTTAACCATATGAGAACATTTAAATCAAAGAATAATTTTTTTTAGGGTTTCTAAATCAAGTCATAAACATGATAAATTTGCCTTATTCGAAGAAACTAAGGTAGTTTTGTGAAAATTAAGGTAAAGGTGATCTTTTGCTTCACCCCATTCAACAAGCCTTGTGATAAAATAGGTTTTCCTACAATAAAATGTGGATGTTAAGGTTTTTGAGGAGAATATTATAACAAATTTTTATTCTTGAAGCCAAATTTCCCTCTGCCCTCAGTCTGTACAATTAACACCTATAGTTGAGTATAGAAAATGCTCTTAAGGATGACCATGGTAAAGTGGTCTTTTGAAAATCAAGGTCTTATTCTTAGGAGAATAAAAATTAGTATAAGAGTTTAAAAATAAATGGTGGAATCTTAAATTTTGAGTAATTTATAACTTTCTCCAATTTTCCATTTAGACTACAGTCATATTCAAGTCAAAATATGCACCTACAACCATCTTTTTGGCTTAGATAGTGGCATGCAATGGAAGGAGGTCTGAGTTATTGTGAAGAGGTTGAGGGGAGTGATAAGTATGAAGAGATATTATTTGGCATTAATATGGACCTATAATACACTAATAAAGATGATAAATCATTTTCAAATAAGGGACAAATCTCACACATAGTAATTTACCTTAGGAATGCCCACCTACAACCTTCTTTAAAGGGACAAACTTATCTCCAAGCATGAAGAAGATTGAAGCATAGAGTTATATGATAAGGTATCATATGTAATGGAATATTCATGAGTATAATGGAGTGTGATATGAATAAATATAATGAATAATTTTACCAAATTCATGCCTATAGTAAAAACTCAGTCTAAAATGCACCTACAACCATCTTTTTGGCTTGGATAATGGTATGTGTTAACAGTTGTTTTCAAGGTGTAGGATATAAAATATGGTTTATGGGGTATGGAAAAAATATAAAAACAAAATATTATATATAAAACCAATAAATTAATTTGTTTTAATCTATAATGGCTACCTTAAGATAACCTACAGTCCTTGTTTGAGAAACAAAACCCTTACTCAGTCAAACCAAAGACATAGTGTTTTATGACTTGCATTACTAATAGAATAAAAGGGATTAATGAATTTCTTGTAAATATTTTTTAAAGGTGTATGAGGTTAATATAGACATTGTATATGTCTTATTTGTTATGGAAATATCTGGAACCAAATAAGTGAAGTTTAGACCTTGTTTTTTCATGCAACGTCTTGTAAAGAGGGTACATAATTTTGTATTTTGACTAGTTCAAGGATATTTATTATTGACCAATGGATATAACCTATTTTATAAGATTTAGTATGTTAAAATATACTTTTAAGTGGTCATTTTTTCCCGTAAAACGTCCTCAAGCTCAATAAATTGATACATATTTGCCTAAGTAGGGTTTATAACCAAAAAACCCTGTATCTCAAGTTTGAAAAAACTAAAAATAAAGAAAAAATTTAATAATGTATTTTTTTATCATATGCAAAGTGAATCACAAGGTTTTATTTTGATTCCATATGGTATAGTATAGATTTGAGGTCTTGGGTGTGTGATAGGGCTTAAGAGGCCTAATTGGAAGCATGCTAACAAAGGAAGTGCCTTCTAAGTTTGAATCCAGACCTTGAAAATTTATGGATGGTTATAAGGAGATAGATGGTGGTGTAAAATGACCTTAAGTACTCAATAAATTTGATAGTGTCTGAAAACAAGGAGAAAATACAAGAAAAAAGGCTACAAGCCTAGTGGTGTTGGTATGAGTTTGAGATGTGAAAATGAGTATTGGTGGGAGATGGAAAGATTAAAGGGGTTTTAAAAAGTATTATATGATCATGAAATATTATTTATTTTATTATATTTTCCTCATTAAACCTATAATTATATTTGGTATGTTGAACTAGGAGAAGATTTTGTGTGGAGTGGCTAGTGAATGAAGAAGTCAAAAGATGGACTACAAAATGGAGTTGATGGTGTTGTGATCAAATTGGATACTATGAATATATATAAAAATAATAAATTAATTGTTTTTCATCAATAAATATATATCATAATATTCCTATAGGCCTAGAATCATATCTACAAGGATACACAATCATGAGCAAAGGAGTGGGTTGAGTAATGAATGAAGTCTTTACAAGGTGGAAAAATCTTGAAAAGAGGTTATGAAGCTTATATATGTCATTGAAATTAAATAATGAGGGGTTAATAAGGTATATATCTGACAATACCAAGGTCTAAAGCTATCTCGTATGTAAAATAACATGAAAACATAGTCAAGTGACCTTCACCTACAACCATACTAAGGAAGGCGAGATCAAATATGCAAACACAGTCAAGGTCAAGACTATCTGAAAAGAAAGTAGAGAAATAAGTATGGAAGGTTATTATATTTTTGGTGATGTATATTAACTATAAGTATCATTAATAATTTCTCCAATTTAATCTATAGTGATTGACCTCTCATAAATAGTCATCTATAATGACAAAAGGGTATACCTATATCTAATTGCAAGAGTATTCAAGCATAAATAAACTATGGGAGAGTCTCATAGAATATGAAGGGTGAATAAGAAATAAATGTTTGAATGAGGCCATATTTTGAACTTTTAATGTCAAAAAAAATTACAACTTTCAAGATCAATCATGAAAATCAACACCTACAACATTTATGGAGGTTCTTAAAGCACACATACATAGTGTGTCACTAGGACTGTGAGGTGTTGTTTTATTCTTAAGAACCAATGAGATTTTATGTCATGTTGAATAACAATGGATATTTTTAATATTAATTTTGGTATGTGAACTTAAAACTATCCCAACACATACTCATGCAACTTGTAAGCCACCTACAACCATGAAGATATAAGTCTACCTCCAAGCATGAAAAGGATGAGAGCATAAGATTCAATAGAGAAGTTATGTGATAATATGAAGGTTTCATGAAATAAATTAATATGAGAATAGATTCCAAATATGATACATTTATTCCAATAAATTTTCACTTCATGATTAACCTTGTATGTTCACACACAACCATGTTAAGGGTCAATTGCATTGATTAATTCATACCCTAAAGGTGAACTTTCAAGATACATACACTCAAGGAGACAAAATTATTAAACATACCATGTTTTAAATGATTAATTTATGTCCTCAACCCATTATCAATATCATTATATCTATTTCCAACTCATCAAATCAAGTAAACAAGCTTGCGTATTGACTGACTGTGTGAAGGCCTAAAAACCTTGTTTGAAGAGTCAATATGCTATGAGGGACATAAGTGGAACATTTAAAGTGATATAATTAGAATTAAAAGAAACAAAGGGTTATTTTAAATCTTAAAACACATTTTAAACCTCAAAAAAATCCATATACAATAATAATGGCACATAATCATAATGAGGTTCCTTGAGAAGCATGTTATGGTGATAGGTTGCATAAGTCTGCAAGTTAACTAATGAAGAGTAAGAGAGACTAAAATAAAGTTTGAAATGACATAATTAAATATTATAAATAATTATTCATACCAAATTACAAGTTTAAAACATTAAATCATATTCCTTTGACATGAAAATACAATCAAGTACAAACACAGTCAACTTTTAAAGACTTTTTTGAAGGGTTTTAAAGTTTTGGGACACCTACACGTAGAGTCAAGACCTAGAATTAGGTAAATAATATCCTTGTGATGTATTATATCCCAATATTATTTATATTTTTAATTAAAAACAAGGTATATATCCTCTATTTTTTTCCATACCTAAGGCACTCTCCATGAATATTCATGCAGCCTACTAGTAAGTTTTGGTAAAAATCATGTATAGGCCTTAATATGAATGATCAAAGAATGAAACTTGGTGGATATTTTTATAATTATTTTATATAAATATACATAATATTTTTTATTCCAGTATAATTTTTAAACTAATCACTATTTTTTTACAATCAACCCCTTTTCTATTGACAATCAAGAATGCATGTAGCTTAGCAAAATTTGAGAAAAATCCATCTACAAAGCTTAATATGCCAGATCCAGGTGTGAAAATTGGTGGATATGTTGTTAATTATTCACTATAAATTCAAAAAATAATTTTTGGGTCTAAATAATAGCGTAAGTATCCACTATTTTGTGATAGTCACCCATATGTCTATAGGCAGCCACCATTGGAACTAGGAGACATATCTGAAGTCTACAAGTTGGTGGAGGGTTTTGGACCTCATGTTAGTGTTTGGTAAGATTAATAATATGATAATAAGTCTATATAAACATATTTATATGTGATAATAATCTAATTTCAATGCAAATCATGCCCTTTATGGATAAAACAAATAGGTAAGTAGCCATTCCCATAGGCAGTCCTAAAAAAACATGAAGACAAAAGTGAAACTTGAGCATAAAAAGGAGGTATAAAGGGATTTAAATTAATTTTAAACCATTTTATTTTATTCCATAATACCCTCCTATAGGTTACACAATCCTTGAAACTTAGTTTTAAGCCTAAAATCTAATCTTAAGGCCTAAAAGGCCTATATCACATTGAGGCACTAACAAAATCTATCAATGAAAGATGGAAAATTATTGAGGTATGATGATATTTTTTATGAAATTAATTAGGTGTTTCAATCAGGAGTGAATAATGAAAAATTCATTTCACTTTCAAAGAGAATTTCAAACTTTTTAGGCCTAAGACACCTAGTTCAAACCCCCTCTTCATATGCTCGTATGTTTCATAACATGAGGAGTTGGGCCAAATAATTTTCAAATGTTTTTATTCAAAATATTTAATTTAAATTAATTATGTATTTAGGTTGGTTAAGTGTCTTAGGTTTATGAATAGTCGTTAAGACTCTAAGCAAGCCTAGAATATATGCAGAACCTCATAAGAAAACTTCTTATGTATGTATCTTTGCATAAATTATGTGTGGGATCCCAAAAAAATTATGTATTTTTAAGGGTTATATGGAATAAATATTCATTTAAATAAGTTATTTAATTAATTTATACATTTTATGAACAATCACTGAGAAGATAGGCCTGTCTGAGATGCCAAAATAGCCCTTTTTACCAGTTTTGTGTTTTTAAACTCATAGGTCCATGAAATGGCCTAAAAACACTCATAAACCACTTGTAACATGTTTATTACTCTATAAATATCATTTCTAACCTATTTTTTAGAAGAAGTGGAATGTGTGGGTGCCTAAGAGGCCCAAAATGGCCCAAAAATGCTTATTTTTGTAGGTTTCCAAAGAAACAAATGATATAAATGCATGAAATATGTATAATGGGACTTTAATCACCATTATATTACACTTGGAACCCTTCACAAAGGTTTATAAGGTGCCTTGTTGAGATAAAGTGTAAAACACCCAAGTTTTTTAATAATTTGTAAATGGTTACAAGTTTAATGGTAGGTGGTCTAAATATTCATTTTATTCTTCATAAGAATTATATGGGTATTTGGAAATTTTATATAGGTCCATAAGTGGTCCTTATAGTGACAAATGGTCTTGGAAGCAGGTTCTTATAGAATTGGTTTAAAATGGCTCAAACTTGGAGCCCTCCATCAATGGAGTCTAAGAGAGTTGTAGGTTTCATGGAGTATTTTTAGGTTAGAGGTACAATTTTGAGTTGAGAATAAAATATAGAATAAAAAAGAAAACACTCAAAGATAAACTTCAAGGTCATTTAAGCATAAAGTGCTAGAATCACTAACCATGTGCCATGTAACTTCTAGAAGTACAAATGGAATGGGGCATAGAAGTGCAAGTGGGAGACTTTGGAGGTTAGGAGAGAAAGATGGAGCATTCAATGAGACTTATAGAAGTTTTAAATCTTTCCTCAAGTTAGTGGAGTGTGACATTATCATCCTCAAATATTTTTTGTCTTCTAGTGTCTTTTTAGGCTAATGAGAAGGCTTGAAGACCCTTTTGACCTTTAGAGGTTATTTTTTTGAGAGAAAACCAATGATCAATTAATAAAAATGTGGTTGAGACTCCATGTAAGGTGGTTGATATTAATTTATTGAATTTTGAAAGATTTATTCTCCTTTATCTTCTTTTTTCTCCTATATCTCCCATTTCTTCCCCATTTATAAGGGATACTCTCATTTGACAAGGAAAAACCCTATCAAAATTTTGTAAAATAGCCTTTTAAGTAATAATACATCATTTTTGCCTATCTCTTGCTTGAATCTAGTGATATACTCAATTTGTGTATGATTGCTTTGTAGAAGGTTGTCTTTCTTTGGTAATTGTCTATCTTTCTTGCCTTTTGTAGGTTTTCCATCATTTTTGTAGGTCTAAAAATTATTATTTTCATTCATTAGTGAAGGTGTTGTGTTACTTTCATACTCCTCCATAATTCATCTCTTACCTAGTGGGCCTAGTTTTGGAAATATTAATGTAAAATGATCCGTTGGAGAGATTGGGTGAGTGAGGGTCATTTTTTAACTACCTTAGTGTTAGTTTCATACAAATTGGAGTGTCTTTAATTTTGGTGCATCACATTATTTATTTATTTAGTCATCCTTGAAACCCCTTATATCCCTTTTTGAAGTAGTATCAGTATTTTAGGTGATCTACCAAGAGGAACCAACCTTCTCTAGAGGTTTAACCCCATCACAGGACACCCATAGCCTACGTTTATTCCCATTTTTTAGTTAGGAGTGAGAGATCCTGAAGAACTCTCCCATGAGGGTGCAATTATGTGCTACAACAAGACATTTCAACACCCAAGTTTTTACCTTTTATCAAAAAATATTTCCTATAAATGATTAAAAAAACTCTAATACCATCATAGTCTCTAAGTTGAAGTATTCAATAAGGCACCCACCCTTGTGAACTTACCTTATTATATTAATCCATCATTCCATTAATCAAGAATATTTTTATGGACTACAATCAAATCATTTCATTGTTCTAGACCAAATAAATATGCTATTAAATTATATTATGCAATCCATCAATGTTATATTTCACACATAATTAATTTTTAGTAATTAAATCATTTTCAAAAGTGTAATGCCACAATTTAATCAAAACTTATTTATTATTAAATACACATAAAATATAAGGTTCCCCATATGAGTGACTAAAAAACATGAGGATGTAATTATTGTAGACATTTAAATTTGGAAAAGTAACCTTTTTCCCTTTGTCTTATTCCCAAATTACTTTATTTGGAAAAATTATAGATTTATCTAGTTTATAAGACTACTTCAAGCCCAAACTAGACTTATACTTAGTCTATTTACCTAAAATAATTTTAATAATTATCAAAATGGTATTTGTTAATGTATATAGATTATTTATTACTTATCATCAAGCCTTGCCTAAAAAAGAGAGCTGAAATCATCTCTTGGACAAACTCATACACTATATTTGAATAACCCCTTACACCTACAAGTTTGATTTTTTTTTTTTTTTTATTGATTCGTTAGGTTTTTTCCATGATTATTACACATTTACTATTGTTTTTATACATTACCATAGTCAAAAAGATGCATAACCTATCCTAATTCAACCTATAAATATAAGGTTTTGTATAGCCATTTCAAATGCTACACACAAATAGATACATATGAGAATACTTTAAGAGAAGTCACATAAAAGGTTAAGCCTTGAGTAAAGCATCAAATAAAATGATACATAATTATTACATTGTCATTATATCTTATCCTATTTAAATTTCTCTTGTTCCAAATGTGAATATTAGACTACATGTATCTTCATCAACACTTTTAAGGAAGATGAGATTCATAAACCCTAACTTGAGATATTTCATCCATGAAATAACAAAACTAGGTGGAGGTATTACTCCATGCATGTGGGATAAATAGTATAAAATTCTACCTTGATAGTTTCTAGAATCTATAATTATTTATTTTATTTTAGAGCATGAGTTAGTTTAAGGAGGATATTCATATATCCTACACATGCTATCTAGAATATCTATAAGTGAGTGTATATATGTAGCAATAAGATGACATCACATAGGTGACACAAAAACAAAATTATTAAATCCTAGTTAGAAAAACCTAGCTATAGTATGGAAAACTTGACCACAATTAGATAGCTACAATCATATGGGTCTTTATCGATAGAGTCAACAAAGGAACTAGTTTGTCCTACTAATCAAGTTTATGATAAAGAATTTCATATTTTTTATATTTAAGGATTAGGATGCATGTAATATACATAGTCCATCTACATATTTATATTTATATAACATCAAACATGTACGATCATTATTCACCCATTTATAATTTAAATTAATTATTATAGTTTCATATATTGACTTTAAATTTATTTCTCATTGTGTGTGTGTGTGTGTTTTATATTTTTTTTCATGTATGCTTAGGTATATTTAATTGTAACTATTTTATTCCATATTTTTTATAAAAATGGAATTAGGGTGAACATAATTGTTTAACCCATACTCTTTCATACATTTAACCTAAGATTTATAAAATCTATTTCTCCTTCGATCTTTTCCATTTTTAGATTATAATCCTAGGTTTTATTAAATTATTTCAAACCGTTACCTTTCATTTGTGTTGATTATTTATCATTACAATGTGGATTAACAAAATAAAACAAAACATAATTTTTGACAACATTTTTGAACATTTAAAAATAATTATTATTGTAAACCATAATCATGTTTAATAAATGATTCATGATTTAATGAGATCATGTATAAAAAAATTATCGTGTATACTCTCCTATGGTATTTTCTTCTAAATCACCTACACTTTGCAACACATGTTTGAATCCTATACTTATGTAAAATAATGAGCCTATCTCCATTATCATTGATGAGACCCAACCCTTGAATAATATTATTAAGGCTACAACCATTTATACAAAGGACATGTAAATTATATAACATTCCATAAATAATTACAAGATCAAATAAAAACTTTAACTCTAAATTTTGAGTCAATCTAATTAGCATTTCAAAATCACAACCTTATATTTCATAACCAACATAGTTTATCGCTAGTGATGAATACTAATAGTTTTATAATGATCATATACCATTCGATGAAATATGTCTAGTTTTTCCATATCTAAAGGTTTTGAATGATTATATGGAATTTAAATTAGCTTTATTTCTCTCTAAAATTGAAGCTATTTAATAACCTAATTGTCTTATAATTACTATCTATCAAACTAATTGTGTTGTAAGCAAAATTTTTGACCAAAAATTGTATTCAATAGCTTTCAACTTAAAAAGATATGATTTCTATTCTAAATGAGTGTATACCTAAAATAATATCAGATATAAAACATGAAAAAAATCTTATCAAAGTGTAATAATGTGTCACATTTATATTGTGTGAAACTTTATTGAAAGAGTTTAGAAAACTCTCACCCAAGGTCAAATATACAAACCATTACCATAGTAAAAGCCATTGATGCATTGTATAAATAATATCTTAGCATATTATACACAAATAGATCATAAAATGATAAATACTATATATCTCCAAATATTCCATGAAATAAAATGGATGATCCTTGAATATATAGGTAATTAAGATTAACCTTAACTAAGAGATCAATCATAACTAATAGATCAAGCTAGACATCACACCTAGGACTAAGACATAACTATCCCTAAAATATAGAGACAACTACAAATTATCTCCATAATATCTAAAAGATAAATATGTAATATATCATAATATATAAAATAAGATAAATGAAATATCCACACATAAGTGAGTGGGAATAAAAAATTACCTGGGTGAACATGAGCTAAGGTAAATAACATACTCTAAGATTTATTAAATAAAGAAAGTTAAGTTGAGCTTATTACAAGAAAACTTGTAATGCAAGTAAATTATAAAAATAAACATATAGATATAAAAAAAATTAACACTAACTAAACTAAAAATAGAATAAATAAGCTAATTTTAACTCATTTTAAATGTTTGGACATCATGTAATAAGCCTTTTGAATAGTTAAGTCAAACATGCAACCAAAAAAACATCATAGTCAACCTAGGGGCCCCGAATGGGCTAAATATATCAAATTAGACTAAAATAAATTTATTATTAGTTATATTAAATTATAAATTTTTTCCAACCTATTTGGGGATGAACAAATAATGATTTAGACTCAACTAAGTACACTTTTAGTGAATTACAATGAACTATAGTTAACTGGAAGTTCTACTTATTTTTTAGGAAACAGCTAAAAAGTATCCAATATGACCAAAAAAATAATTTATAAATTAAATAAAATTCATAAAAAACCTAAAACAATAAAAATAAACTAATTTTTAATATATAACTCAAGTTCCTACATTGGCATCATACTCAATATTCACCCATTTGATGCAAAGAGGTAAAATACCTATTTTATCCTTAAGTCTTTCATGAAAATGATTATGCAATACCTTGGTGAGAATATCATAAAATGGATATTAAATTATAAAATAATAATTAAAAATATTTTATCATTGACCAATTCTCTAACAAAATTATTTTTAAGTTTAATGTGCTTTTTTCTAGCATGGAAAATTAGATTTTTGGACAATTGTATTACCCCATTATTATCACCACAAATATGTGTTGGCTCAAATTGAGCCTATTTGAAATTATCCAATATTGTAATAAAAATAATTGGAGGGGGTCAATCAGTGTCTTAAAACTTTATTTCAATTCCTTCTTATCATTCATGAACCATCACATCGTCATATAGATAAAGTAATGCATTAACAATTACCCATACAAGCATGAAATAAGATTACACCAGACAACACATCATATATGTGGGAAAAACTCAAGGGTAAGACAACCCATTAATTGATTAAAATATAATATAGTATTATAATTCAAAATATCATAATTTAGTGAAGCACCAACTCCACATGGAGCACCAACCCCAACTAGATAAGCACCAACCCAGTTAGGCTTTAGCAAGTACTAACTTGCAAGGAGGCACCAACCCCCTAGATGAATTAGCACCAAATCAGTAACTTGATACCTTTTATAAAATTTATAACACCTTATTTCTCATACAAGATATAATTATCACCTTGTTTAACTCTTCTCTCTCTTCAATCCCTCTCAAACTGTCTTATAGGCCTCTTCGCTCAATTAGGTTTCTTCAAGACTGATTAGGTCATCTGACCTTGATCCTCATATAAAAACACACTTTAAGATATTAATTTGATATCCTATACACTCATATCATGGTATACAATACCTCCTTATACTCACAATATGATATATCATTCAATACACTCATACACACATAAATAGGCCTAAAACTACCTTGTATTTATACAAGCCTCTTGCTCATAACCCTCTTGGTCAGCCATACATACTTGCAGACTCGGATTATAATTTAAATAGGTCTTATAAAATTTTAATACATTAATAAATAATTACAGTGTGTCATCCATAACTTAAAATACCAAAACCTCTTTTAGGCCTTAAGGAGACCTAATTTAATTAGGCCTTCATTAACAGACATTACCCTTTGATCTCCTTTACAAAATTTAAATCTCAAAAAATGGAAGTAAAAATTAATATTTCACTCTAATATATCCTTAATAATCTAATATTATGTCCATGAAACTTTTTATCTCCAACCACCACTTGAAGCACACCATTAGTATTGTTCATAGTTAGGCGTGTAAACCTACAAAAAGTTTGGCAAATAAAAATGAAGCATGTATACAATTCAGTCACAAAAATATGGAAAAAATAACATGAAAAAAACTTCATGACCTTAAAAACATCAAAATGTTATTTATTCTTCATGACTTAGGGTAAAATGACTTAAACACTTTTCTGCAAATAGCCCACTTAGAACTGCCAGAACACTCCAAAACCTAGTCATGAACAACTTGATCGTAAAATCTTGAAAGAACACTTAAAAAACCAATAATAATTTAAAAATATAATTTTACATATATATTATATTATCAAGTACAAAAATACAAGTTATAATATCAAATATTGGACTTGCAGACCAATCTCTTGACCTCAGTACACATAATCAAACCAAAACCAGACAAGCCATTTTAGCTTCAACATTTCAACTTCTTATACTAAATATAAAACATTATAAAATGAGTGGATAGGAAATAAAAGTACCAAAAAACTACACCATGTTAATTATATACTTCAAATTAGGGCATAGAGCCTCAAACTCATCACTAAAACTTGCTTACCTAGAATTGCTAATTTACTTTAAAGCACAGTCATGGTGATATTGACCTTCAACACATGTATGACCAATTTAAAAGAATTATTATGTATTTATATGATATTATTATATAATTATATCATTATTGGTATAAATATAATATGTTCAAATTTTTGGGTGAATATTTTTTTAGCCAGCTAACTGGTGACCAAAATAGTTCTTATCACCACAACATAGGGAGATGGGTCATCCTAGTGTGCAGGTTTACTACATCAATAGGGGACAAATCTCTCCTCTCATCAAAGGGAGGTTCCTTATTAAATATGCAGAGGCTATATACTATATAAATAAGTAGAAAGTAAGACATAGGGGTGGAATGAACCATCCATCTCTCTTTTTTCAGAGATGATGCTAACAAACAAAGGAGAAATCTTGGGTGATTGGTGAAGGCACTTCTCTTCTTTTAGAAGTAACATTCAGCCAAGAGATAGATCCCTTCTTAGATATTATAAATCCTAGTGAAGTGATAGAAGGCACTTCTCATCTTTTAGAAGTGCTTGTTCTTGCAACTATCAGGACTCTTTCTGGTAACAAGTGACTGGTAACTGGGTCTAAAGTAACCAACAATCTAAGATGTAGCTCAAAGTCTCCACCTTGACTACCCTAGAGTGAGTTACAAAGAAAAATGGGGGCACAAAGTCATCCCAAGGTCCTTTACATAGAAACAAAAAATAAAAACACACTAAAGACAATTACAGACAACATAAAGTCTTCCACAACTGACTTTAGGACACCTTCCTGATTACTTCCGCTAGTTCTTCTTGTTAGATCAAATAAACAAGAATGCTCCTAGGAAATAGACATAAGAAAAATTTCATAAAATAGCACAAGCTATAACAGCACAAAGTTTGCAAGTAACTTTCTTTCTCATTCAGATAAAATAATATGAAATTACAATTTGAGCTCAAAGTCTCAGTATTCACCTTTCAATTTGGGCAGAGTTTTGTTTCTAGGAACAAGAAGATCTCCCTTGTAACAATGAAAGAGTTTACATTATATAGAGGCCAAGAGAGACTTGGCACTTTGTCTCATGGAGTGACCTATGATGTGCAATCAATGCCTTGGCTGCATTTTTGATTCTGTTAGGAAGGGCCATGCTGGAGCAAGGTGACTGCCTTAACTGTGGCATGTTGATTCATCTCTAGTGCCTCCTCCTTAGCCTGAATCACTCATTCATTCACCTATTTAGCTGTGAAACTATCTACTCTTCCTTTACCTCCAAGGGGACAAGTATATGGCACTTTCAATGTTAGTAGACCCCAAATATCTACCTAGCAAATTGCTTCACCTACTGGCAGTAACTCCTGTTGAGTTTCCCTCTATGTCTCTTCCTTCTCTTGACCCTAGCCTTAGGATTTGTGAATGCATCTGGGTTCATCTTTTGAGTCCACAAAAATCAATAGACAATTAAATGTATCCAATTTGGCATTCAAAAGTCTTTCCTTTATTAAAGGTTAACGGCTAGCTAGTCGCTTTAAATTTGACATCCACAGGCCTGTCATCCTACTGTGATGTGGGTGAGGACATGTGGTGGCATCTGTGATTTTGAAATAAGCTTATTAGAATAAGCTTTGAAACTGTTAGAGGCTAAGGGGGGCACAGATGCAGACACATGGCAACTTCTACTGCACTAGGTTAGGACACGTGGTGGGTTTCGTGCTTTGAGGCTTAAACTTTTCCCAGAGGGAACATGCCCTTTGAGGTCTTGGAAAGGTTTAGTTCATGTGTCGAGTGTCCCCCTCGCAAGGAAATTTTTCCTTCGTGATCTTCCAAGTGGCCTTCGGGCCTTTGATTTCTCTGGTGGGTTGTTGGTCTTTTATTTCCTTTAGATAAAATGTCTGAAGGAATTCCTTCAAACAATTTGTCTAAAGGAAATCCTTTCCTAGGCTTCATGCATGCCTCTACATTGTGAGTTCCCTCCTTTTATGACAAGTGGTGCCTTCCACTACTTTTAACTAGAGACACATGGTATCTTCCACTGAATCTTACCATAGACACATGGCATCTTCCACTATTGACGCTTGGCAGCATCTGCCTTCTCAGGCCATTACAAAAGCATAAAAATGCTTGGGGCTCAGTTAGGCTCTCATGGATGATGACACTCATCAGCCTCTACCGCTCTCTACATGGGACATGTGGCACAACCCATTGCTCTTAGGAACATAAAGTGAAGCCTTTTGTGATTGCCACTTGTCACCCTCCATAGAACTCTGGAGGAAGCTTTGTCGAAAGGAACCCTATAGCTTTACACAAAACTCTAAGAAGTGAATGCTGACACATGTCTCATTCCATTGAGTTACAACACTGACATGTGGCCTGGTCTAAATATTTTTAGCAGTCACGTGGATGCAAACATGTGGTGGATTTTGATGAGTTTTCAAAAGGGACACATGGCACCTTTCACCACTTCTCTAAAATAAAGCATAAAGGGGCTCGACTGATGACACTTGGCAGCATCCACCTGACTCTTTCTTTTGCCTGCATCTTTCCTTAATTGAGGCAACCTTTGAACTCATGTATTGAACTGATTGAATGTTGAACATGTTGAACCAATTGAACCCTTGAACTTGCTAATCCCTTTATTGAAATAGCTTGAAAAAAAGAAGAATTTGAAAGTTCAAAACAAATTTTGAAAAAGGAAGAGACAATTTTGGTATTGCAGAGCCAAAATAGTTCATATGTTGTCCCAAAAATAAGAAGTCTTTTTTGGGGGACAACAACTGGCTCCAATTGGGGAACTTCCTTCAGATGAAAACTTGGAACAGTTGAGGGGAGTAGAAACTAGAATCTATGGTGCCTTGAAGTGTGCCATTGGGCTACGGAGTCATGCTACCTAAAAAGAAAGGCTCCAAAAAATGAAAACAAAAAGCACAAAATAGAACTAAAGACTATACAAATATACATATGTACAGAGGAACTCATCTGATACTTCAAGAGTTGAAGTGCTTTAGATGTTGCCCATTATGAGGCAAAGAAAAGAGAGTACCATCTTGATACTTCAATAGGAAACTATTTTTACCATTGAGTTGATGAATAGTAAAAGGGCCCCTCCATAGGGAATCAAACTTTTTGTGCATCCCCTTTGGTTCTCTTCTCTTGTCCCATAGCAAGACTTGATCTCCAATCTAGAAATCATGATTCTTTGCTTTCTGGTTGAAGAGATTCTTCAACAGACCTTGATGGGTGGTAATTTAGTCCACCACCATAGTTCTCTGCTCATTCAGCTCAGTAAGGCACATGATCCTCTTCTCAAGTGAGCTCTCATACTTTTGATCTTCAATCGCCTTAGCCAATTTCAATGCTAGCAATTCCAAGGTGATTGGTATCTCAGCATTGACACCATAAAGAAGTTGGAAGGGAGACATACCAATTACTCTCTTTGGTGTAATTTTGTCTGTCCATAGAGCATCAACCAATGCCTTATGCCAAGTCCTTTGGTTGTCATCCACCAGCTTCTTGATGATACTCACCAAATTTTTATTGCTTGACTCAACCTGTCCATTTCCTTATGGGAAGTAATCATAGGAATGGGAGAGTGTAATTCCATAGTATAAGTAGAATTGAGTAATCTCTTGGGAAGTGAAATAGGCTACACTATCAGTGACAATTTTTATTAGGACCCCAAACCTAGACATGATGTTTTCTTTGAGGAAATTGCATACTACTTCTGAAGTAGCATATTTGGTTGGAACTGATTCCACCCATTTGGTGAAGTAGTCTAATCCTATGAGGACATAGTCATGTCTAGCACTTGATGATGGGTTTATAGCTCCAATAAAATCAATTCCCCATTGCTGGAATGGCTCCTCTATGAACACTAGTTCGAGGGGTATGGCAGCTAACTTGGGCCTTTCAACAAACTGCTGGCACAATTCACATCCCCTGACCCACTTATATGCATCTTAAAAGAGAGTTGGCCAATAATACCTAGCTCATAGGATCTTATGGGTAGTCACAGGGGTATAAAAATGTCTTCCATAGGCTGAATTATGGAAGGACTTTAGAAGTTGGCTTTGTTGCTCCTTGTCCACATAGCGAAGGAACGTTCCATTAAGGCTCCTCTTGTATAGGCCGTTGTCCCAAAGGACAAAATTAGTAGCTTTTAGCTTGATGGTTCTTATTTATTTATAAGATAGGTGAGCAGGACACTCACCATAAGTAAGGAAATGAGTAATACCTGAATACCACTCATTCGTGGTGGAGACAAAGAGGATTGTTGGTGTGTCATCCACTTCTGATTCTTCATGCTCTGTTCCTCTTGGCTTGTTATCAAAAATTAGTTGGCATAGCCCCTTTCCATGTACCAGCTTTGTTGGCTTGATGATCAGATCAAACTCTTGGATCTTTGCAACCCAATTGCCTCTTTTCATCCCAAACTCCTATTCAGTCAGTATAGATTTCACTGTGGTGTCAGGGACTAATGCAGTAACTCGAGAATTGAAGATGTAGAAATGAAAATGTTTTACAGCCATCACCACTGCATAAGCGTGCTTCTCCATATTTGAGTACTTGAGCTCATGAGCTTTGAAAGGAAAACTCATGAAGTAAATGGGAGATTCCATACCTTATTCATTCTATTGAACTAGAATTGCTGAAAGCGTATGTTCTGAAGCATAGCTGTAAATGGTGAACTCTTTTCTATAGTCTAGACAAGCTAGAATCGGAGCATGGGCAATGGCAATCTTGACATCCTCAAAGGCCAACTTGCCTTCTTTAGTCTATTTGAAGGTAGCTTTTCCCTTCATCATGTTTACAATGTGCCTAGTCTTCTCAGCAAACTTAGGGATGAACCTCCATAAGAAATTCGCCTTTCCAAAGAAAGAGTGAATAGTAGTCTTGCTTGTGGGCAAGGAAAGTTCTTGGATAGACTTGACTCTGTCTAAGTCAATATTTATGCCTCCTTTAGACATAATGTGTCTAAGAATTTTCCCCTCTATTACTCTAAAAATTGACTTCTTGGGGTTCAAGGAAATGTCATTCTGGCGGCAACATTCTAGTACTGGTTGCAAATGGCTCACATGATCTAGGCAATGCTTAGAAAAGATAGTCAAGTCATCAAAATAGACTACGATGAACTTACCCATCTCATCCTTGAAGGTAAGGTCCATTGCTCTTTGGAAGGTGGCACCAGTATTTATCAAGCCAAAAGGCATCCTTTTATAGGCAAATGTGCCCCAAGGTGTGGTGAAAGTGGTCTTATGCTGGTCTACTTCACCAACTTCAACCTGATTATATCCTAAGAAGCCATCTAGCATTGATAACATCTCCAAGCCTATAATTATTTGCAACACTTGATCCATGATTGGCAAAGGATAATTATCCTTTAAGGATGCCTGATTCAAATTTCTAAAATCTGCACAAAGGTGAAGTTCACCATTCTTCTTTCTTATAGGCACTATATTGGCAATCCATGTGGAATGATGAATTGGGAAGATTATCTTGGCATTAAGCATTTTTTTTATCTCAAATAAAATAGTACCTGATATTTTCATATTATAATGCCTAGACTTTTGCCTGTAAGGTGTTGAATCAACCTTGAGAGGAATGTTGTGTCAAATTTCATCAGGCTAGAGTGATTTTAGGTCATCATAGGAGTACGCTAGGACATCCATGTATTTGTTGAGAAAAGAGATGAACTTGAAATTCTCTTCAAGAGTATAGCATTTCCCAATGTTCGCCATCTTGGGGTCTTCCTTGGTTCCCAGATTTACTTTATCAAACTCCTGAGAGGAGCTCAAATCCATTTGCTACTATTTGATGAATCTATCATGCTTATCAAATAGCTTCTCAAGGGAAACAAGGCCTTTGGGAATTTTATTCCCTTTTAGTTGCAAGAACTCCTCACCTATGCCTGAAATTGATTCAAGAGTCAGTTCAGGCTCTTGAGGTTCACTGCCTTCAAAATGCATTCGTTCAAAGCTATCCTTTTGCTCTAGGAAGGCAATTATTTGATTGTCATTATTGAATACTTGCCAATGACTAGCATTATCAGGCACACTTGGTCTAAAGACTAGCTCAATAGTGTACCTATCTCCTTTGAAGTCTGGGTGGAGGATCAAGAGAGTAGCTAAAACAACTAGTGCATCAGCTTGATCATTGAATTCTCTGGGAACTGTAGAGATGCTGAAAGCATCAAAGTTTTCAAGTTGATCCTAGACTAGATTACGGTAGTGGTGCAATCTTTCATTCTTGATTTGATATAGGTTTCTCACCTGACAAACCACCAATTTGACATCTCTTTTATCATGAAGGAGTTTGATGCCTTTGTCCCTAGCAGCTTTTAATCCCAGCAATAGAGATTCATACTCGACTGTGTTATTAGTGTTGCTAATTTACAACTTATAAGATGAAGGAAAAATATCTCCTTGAGGATATATTAACACAACCCTAGCTCCTAAACTGGTGGAGGAGTAGCTACCATCAAATTCAAGAATCCATACCTCATTTGATACTAATTTTCCTTTGGGTTCTTCTTTATTCGAAGGAGGGGATTCTTCCACACTTGCATTGGGCTTAGCCAATTCATTTACTATTCCACCTAAATGCATTTCTAGGTTATCACCTATAAGAGCTTCATCAGATGCCTCATGAACTTCATCTATGGATAGAAAGTAGTTACCCATGCCTGAAGACTCAAATAGGATTTGAGCTTTAGGTGCTGAGGTCTGGGTAACTACGTATTTTGCTTCCTTTTCAGGGAGCAGCCTCTTCATGACACCTTTGACTAGAATCCTCACCTCTGATAAATCCATGCTCAATTCACCACCAACATCCCTACAAAAAATTTTCCCAAGAAGGATACCATATGATGTTGGGACATCTGCTACCAAGACAATCATCTTGATTCTTTTGTCTAGAAAGGCAGCAAATGCAAATTGGGCATCTTTTATTTGCCCCAATAGTGGCACTTGTTTGTTCTCTATGGAGAAGCACCTACCAAACATCTTGCTCAGTGTGAAATCAAGGGATTCAGCTACTTTAGTAGGCATAACATTGTCTGAAGCTCCAGAGTCAATGATGCAATTATTCAGTGGCCGTCCATTTATTAGCAATGAGACATAAAAAGGTTTAGTCCTACTAGGAGTGGTAGGAGGGGAAATGACAAGATTGTTCCTGGTGGATGCATCTTTGGGAGGATCATGTGTCACTTTGGGAACTACTGGTTCAATAGGGACATTCTACTTTTTAACACACTAAACCAATTTATCTAATTGTTGAGGATGGGACTGTAGGAATTCAAATTCAAAAATTTGAATTTTGGTTTTCTTAATATGATCAATTATGTCAAATGCTATAAATGAACTAGGTACAGAGGATGAGAGCTCATCTTTTTGAGTTTTAGGGGGGAGAACTGGACTATGAGTTTGAAGTAAAAGGTATAGGAGCATTTGGGGTACTTACCTTTCTTGCAATCACTGCACCCTTTGGCTAGAAAGGGAGAGTGGATCCCCACTTAGCAATTGAAACTACTAGTTGAGGTCACTCCTCTACTTTCTCTTTATCAGGTTATTGAGATGATTGATTCTTGGACCGGGTGAATATAGCATATGACCCCTTAGCTGCATTGCCTTCACTTCTGGGTTCATCCTGATAGTTTAGGAAACTAATATGGGAGTCACCAGCTAATTCTTTTTATTCCTCAGTGAAGATATTAGCATCATCTTTAGGATTCAACTCAGGCTAGGATGAGAAGTTTGATTCAGCTTCAAGATATCCAACTACTAAGTTAGTTGGAGGTGCTTCGAGGGCGAGATTCCTTTGTGGAGGAAGAAGGCAATTTTGTTGTCCCTAATTCCTAGCAGCATTGCCTTGGTACACTTGATTCTGAAATGTCCTCTTGGGTATATTTCTATATGCAAGAGTAGATGGCATTCCTTGTGCCATTTATTTCCTGAGATCTAGCACTTCATTTGCTAGCTTCTGCATCATAGGATCAGTGGTGGCTAAAGGGGATTATTCAGAAGAAGAAAAAGATTTACCCCTATTTAGATCTCTCCTTATCTTTCATGCTAAGATAAGGTCATCTTCAACTTCAGTAGCCAAATCCTGAGTAGCTTTGAGATCTATGTGGCTAGCTCTTCTTAGTAGAAAACTCACTTCAGGTAGTTGTGAGTTGATGAAGAAGCATTTGAGGTTTTCAGGGGTCGGTTGAGCAATAACGAGAATCTAGTTCCTCAGCTTATCAAACTTTGCTATGAAATCCCTCATAGGCTCTTGGGGCTCCTTCATTTGTGTGAGTTGGGCCAACAAGGCATGTGCATCTTATAAATCTAGCTTCAAATTTGGCTTTAAGTGTGTCCCAATCAGTTATTGATTGGGCTTGCAAGTGGTAAAACTAGTCTATAGTAGCACCTTGTAGTGTTTCCATGAAAATCTTAACTGCCATGTCCTCAAATTCCATGCCTATCACGCAATAGGCTATGCTGAAGGCTACAACGTGTTCATCAAGATGAACTTTTCCATCCCCAAAGAATTTGGGGAAATTCTTTCTCAAGCTTCATGGAAGTTCATGTAGGGGTGGAGTTAAATTAAGCAGGCCAAAAGAGTTACCCCAGGGGCCTCGATCTGCCATGATGGGATTATTGAAAGTAGGGGTAACAAATTTAGGTAGAATTTGGATAGGCAAGGCTCTGCTAGTAATAGGAAAAGTAGCTCTACCTTGTGTTGGTGTCCTGGTACGAGTAGGAGGGACACTCCTAGATCATTGAACTTGAGGTTGGGGAGAAAGCAAGTTGAAATCTCTTTGCTATGCCAACTCAAAGATAGGATCAAAACACCTTGAGCTCTTTGGCTTTTGGTATAGCATGGAGTTACCAGATTGTGAATCAAAAATGGAAAAGGATTGGTCACACTTTAGTTTGAAGCTTGAGGCTTCAAACTACTTGTCCTTCCCCAGCGGAGTCACCAAAAACTATTGGGTGAATATTTTGTCGGCCAGCTAACTGGTGACCAAAATAGTTCTTATCACCATAGCATAGGGAGATGGGTCATCCTGGTGTGCAGGTTTACTACATCAATAGGGGACAAATCTCTCCTCTCATCAAAGGGAGGTTCCTTATTAAATATGCAGAGGCTATATACTATATAAATAAGTAGAAAGTAAGACATAGGGGTGGAATGAACCATCCATCTCTCTTTTTTCAGAGATGATGCTAACAAATAGAGGAGAAATCTTGGGTGATTGGTGAAGGCACTTCTCTTCTTTTAGAAGTAACATTCAGCCAAGAGCCAGATCCCTTCTTGGATAGTAGAAATCCTAATGAAGCAACATAAGGCACTTCTCTTCTTTCATAAGTGCTTGTTCTTGCAAATAGCAGGACTCTTTCTGGTAAAAAGTGACTGGTAACTAGGTCCAAAGTAACCAACAATCTAAGATGTAGCTCAAAGTCTCCACCTTGACTACCCTAGAGTGAGGTAAGAAGAACAATGGGGGCATAAAGTCGTCCCAAGGTCCTTTACACAGAAATATAAAATAAAAACACACTAAAGATAATTGCAAATAGCACAAAGTCTTCCACAACTGACTAACCAGTCAATTTAAATTTGAAGGTTAACGGCTAGCCAGTCAATTTAAATTTGACGTCCACGAGCCTATCATCTTGTTGTGATGTGGGTGAGGACATGTGGTAGCATTTGTGATTTTGAAATAAGCTTATTAGAATAAGCTTTGAAACTGTTAGAGGCTGAGGGGGGCACAAATGCAGACATGTGGTAGCTTCCACTGCATTGGGTTAGGACACATGGCGGGTTCTGTGCTTTGACGCTCAAACCTTTCCTAGAGGGAACATGCCCTTTAGGGTCTTGGAAAGGTTCAGTTCATGTGTTGAGTGTCCCCCTCACAAGGGCATCTACCCTTCAAGCCTTTGATTTCTCTAGTGGGTTGTTCATCTTTTATTTCCTTCAGACAATTTGTTCGAAGGAAATCCTTTCTTAGGCTTCATGCATGCCTCTGAATTATGAGTGCCCTCCTTTTATGACAAGTGGCACCTTTCACTACTTTTAACTAGAGACACGTGGTATCTTCTACTGAATCTTACCATAGACATGTGGCATCTTCCACTATTGACACTTGGCATCATCTACCTTCTCAAGCCTTTGCAAAACCATAGAAACACTTGGGGCTCAGTTAAGCTCTCACAAATGATGACACTTGTCAGCCTATACCACTCTCTACATGGGACACGTGGCACAGTTTGTTGCTCTTAGGAACACAAAGTGAAGTCTTCCATGATTGCCACTTGTCACCCTCCACAGAACTTTGGGGGAAGCTTTATTGAAAGGAACCCTGCAACTTTATACAAAACTCTGAGAAGTGAACACTAACATGTGTTATGTTCCACTGAGTTACAATGCTGACATGTGGCATGGTCTGAATATTTTTAGCAGTCACGTGGATGTAGACACGTGGCGGTTTCCAACAAGTTTTCAAAAGGGACACGTGGCACCTTCCACCACTTCTCTGAAACAAAGCATAAAGGGGCTCAGTCGATGACACTTGGTAGCATCCACCTAACTCTTTTTTTCTGCATGTCTTTCCTTAATTGAGGCAACCTTTAAACCCATGCATTGAACTGATTGAATGTTGAATGTGTTGAACCGATTGAACCCTTGAACCTGCTAATCCCTTTACTAAAAAATCTTGAAAAAAAGAGGAATTTGAAAGCTTAAAACAAATTTCAAAAAGGGAAGAGACAATTTTGGTATTACAAAGCCAAAATAGTTCATATGTTGTCCCAAAAATAAGAAGTCATTTTTTGGGGACAACACAAATAACAAATATTTGTCTTGTAGATAAATCTCATAACATTATATCTCATTGTCTCATCTAAACCAAATACGTCAACTTGTGAGCAATTTTTTCACTATAAGCACTGACCCAAAAAACTTATTTAAAATATTATAAGGTATTAAAGTTATTTAAAAACACATACATTCAATTTTTTCATCAATATTTCATGATAACACATTCCTAATCATCTTCTCACTATTTCTTGGGTTTCTCACTATTTCCACCATTAGGCCTGTTAGTTACTAGCTAACTTGGATGACAAGTTTATCACACTTTAGATATATCTTATATCAATAAACATTAATTTATATGAAAAATTATACTCAATTTTCCTCTTCCATCCATTTTTGAACTTTGACTTGGTCAACTTTGATTGTTACAACAAATCTCCAAGAAATATGCACTTTCATATAGGATCTACTCACACACCTAATAACTCAATCACACATGGAGGTTCTTGAAAGAGTTTAATAAAACTTGAAATAGTTTTAATATTAATTTTAGACTATTATATTCTTTTTTGAAAAATATCTTTCACATCAGGTCCTCGTTAGGGTTTTAGAGAGGTCTAACATAGGTTTTGGTTTTAATGATTATTCATAAAAGGATTACCCCTTAAATCCAAAACCAATTATTTTAGTTATTATATATGAACCTTCCACATATCTCCTTAATATATAAATTTCCCATGAATAGGTTACACATGCCAATGGACACCTAAAAGTCCTTTTTAGGTTTTCATGCCTTCATTTTATGTATCGAGAGACCTCAAAACCACTTTCATGCCTTTCATTATAAAAAATGACCTCAAACTTTGTAAAAATGATTTAAAAAACATATCATACCTATTTACATTCTAACATACTCACTCTTTCCTTATAAACTAATCTTAATACCCCATTAGGCTTACATTCTCTCTCTACACCATAGTCTTCATACCTCACTAGGGCTTGATCTATCATTCATGCCTTCTTCCATGATCTCAACACCTCAATTTCATACTCAACATATCACTATCATGCCATAAAACCTATCTACATCCTTTCATCCTTCATATGTCTTGACAAAATATCATGTTACCTCATTAGGCTAGGTATGGTCTAAAAATGATTAGGTTACAAACTTGATCTATAGGTCATATCCCTATAGACTCACCCTAATAATATTATGGGTGATCCAATGATTCACATACATGATTAATAAAAATTATATATCCATTAATTCCTATGTGCAATCATCTCACAAAGCCACCAATCTCATACCTTCTCATAAGGTCTCTTCATGTTATGACTAGTGCCATGACTAGGCTTCTTAAGCACTTGAAAATTGACAAATAACATTGAAACACTTATGAAATTATATAAATTTATCTTGCATGATCATACAATGACAAAAAACCTCTCACAATATTGTACTTTCTTTACTAAACTTTATTATACACACCTTCTCATAGGTTCTAGACTAGGCTTCTCAAGACACCTTATACTCAAGAACAAGTATTCAAACATGCTTTAATGCTCATTTGAACTAAAACTTGACATCAACTAATAAAATAATTATTAGGTTGCATTTAAATTCTCTCGAAATAGAGAGATATTAGGTTGCCTTCAAATTATCTCTTATCACATGGATTCCTTATCACATCAAGCACACAATCACATACTTTAAAGATCACTCATCATGCATATTCACCAAATATACCTTGAAATAAATGACATTAACCTTAACATCATAAACCTTTTCATCAATGTCAATATTTCTCAACAAACTCCCACTTTGTCATTGATGGAAAAACATTCTTCAATTTGATCACTCTCATCTCCCCTAATATGGTCAATCTCTCTTTTTGAACTTTCTCCCCCTTTGACATTAATGACAAAGGTTCATACATACTAAAACTTTTGGAACCACTCATTCTCATTCTTTGGAAACTACACTCAAAAATTCTTTTATGCTTGTTAATAAATACACTTGTAAATTATAATAAACCTGAATAGTTCCCTCTCAAACCAAGCATCCATCATGCTTTTGCTAACTGAAAAATGTCTCCATGAATCCTAATGGATTCACCCCTATCCATAGGGTAATAAAACAACACAAACTCAATATATTCTCATATCTCCATGCTCTCACAAGATTGAATACCTTTTAGGACCTATTAGTCTTGATTGGCATCTTAGGCTTGACTTTTTCATCAATCATTTGATCAATAATATGAGCTGATATTAGACATTCCTAACTTAGTTTCATATTTGAAGTGTGTTTTACCATAACAAAAAATCCACTTGGGCTTGTATAATTATCATGACTAAATTTTTCTATCTTTAGTTTCCATACATTTATTTTCCTTCTCTCTTGTAATCTAGGGGCTTCAAACTTCTTGTTTTGACTTGATGGCCTTTTAACTCTACTAGGACAAAATCTTTCATTTTGTCCCATATTATGATAGTATATAAAATAACCTTGTACATACCTCTTGACTAATGATTCCTTTCATAATCCCATGCATATTCACTTTTAGAGGGTATTTTACACTCTCTTTATCTATGACCAAATTGATTGCATGTAAAATAGTAACCATTGAATGAATTAACATTCCTCATAGCAATAGACTATTTGATTGGTCTCTTTATGTTGACCTTCTAGTCTTCACTAACCTTCTCTTTGACTTGAGTTTCCTCCTTTTGGTCTTCCTTGAAACCAAGACCTATCTTATCACTTGCAAACTTCTGACCTCTCAAGATGTTATCTACATCATTAGTACTTGTTGTCTCCAAATCTTGCACCCTAAAAGAGGGTTGTTCAGGCCTCCTCCATATTTGGGCAACATTGGGACATTTCCAAGCCTATGGGTGTGCCTATAAGTGGAAATTAACCTCTAGGTTGAAAGGGACAACTCCCTATATTATCCTTTTTTTAGAGTAATAAAATTTTTGAACCAAATTGTATGAGTGGAAAGAGTCAAAAGTTTCTATAAATGAAAAGCCTAATCTAAAATGGTGAAAGACCAAGAATTAGTATCTACATGTATGCCCTATACTTATGCACAATAAAATATAATATAGTCTATACCTCAAGATCTAGAATATTCTAATGTAGAGATAAAATGAATGAGATCACATAAGGTAAATAACTGGAAAGACAACCCATATAGTCTAGAAAAGGGTTACACATGTGCAAAATCTCATACAGCTAGAATGCACTTTACATGACCTATTGGATCAAATATTTGCTCAAAATCATGAAGGATAGAGAACAGAAGGATAAAACATCACTTGTCACTTTGTGTCTGCATGCCTAGGCAAATGCCCAGAACATAGAAAGAAAATAGACTTATGCTTCTTTAGTCAAAGGCAAGAAAATGGCAGAACATTCTAGTAGGGCTTCACTATACTATCTATGGATGATAATAAAAGAGCCCAAGGGTCCTATTTATAGGAAAAGAGGGAGAGAAAAGAGAACTCTTGGGTGCCAAAATAGAATCCTCTAAAATGTTTTGTCATTGCCATCCTAGTGAAACTAATTCCAACTGCTCTCTCATTCAATTAGATTTTGTCCTTCTCTTTGATTCACTCTCTTAAAATGGCTAAGATCACTTCAAAACCAATGGTGATATGACCCTCCATAAGAAATATCTTATATCACTACTACAAACCTTATATTCCCTAAAAGCTTCCACATTTTGCATTGTAGACCCATTCAGGTTTTCTGAATGGCTTTACTTATAAAACCTATAAGTCAAGCATGTTTGGAAACCCGATTTGCACTATCCTTTCTCTTTTGAGTTTTTTATTGCTTACATTTATAAAATTTTATAATCAAAGTTCTTTTGAAAAATTGATTTTGCTTTTCTTAAGACCCTTTCAAGTTTTTTGAGTCCTTCTACTCCTTCAGGTTCTTTAAGGCTCCTTACTTATAAAATTCATAAGTCAAACATGTTGGGAAACTTGATTTTTACTATAGAATCATTTGATTTTTCCCAATGACTTCAATTCTTATTTTAATACTTGGGAAATAACTTGATTTCTTGTAGCATCTCACCAATGTGAACCCGATGATTGGTTAGCCACCCTAAATTTGATGTCTTATGGCATGTCATGTCTTTGAATCCCAACGACTAGTTGGATGCATCAAATTTGATGTCCTATGACATATCATGGGAATCTATTTAGGTTGGGCTTATTTTTTTGAGCAATTTTCCTAAAGTAATTCCTTTAGATAATTTGTCTAAAGGAATTCCTTTGAGAATTTTGGCTTCTGGGAACAACTAGTTCTTTTGAGAACTATTCTTGAAGGACACTTGGGAAAGTGTCTTTTATAAAAGTCCTAAAGGACACTTGAGTAAAGGCACAAGGTCCCTTTGAAAAAAATTTAAGGGAATTTCCAAAGGAAATGGCCCTTTGGAACTTTTTGAAGGGTATTTCCAAAGACAAAGGGCCCTTCAGGAAAAATCTTGAAGGGTAACCTTGGAGAAAACATGCAAAAATGCCCTTCAGAAAAGTTTTGAAGGGACACTTGGGGGCAAAAAGTGCCCTTAAAAACTATTTTTGAACAGTCACTTTGGAGGAAATAAAAAGGCAAGTGCCCTTCAAAAAAATTTTGAAAGGACACTTAGATGAAAAAGTGCCCTTCAAAACTTTTTCAAAGGGTCACTTGGACAAAAAGTAGCCTTCAAAAAAATCCAAAGGGACACTTGGGGAGAAGGCAAGGAAATAAATGCCCTTCAAAAAAGATCCAAAGGGTACTTATAAGGGAAGTGACCCTTCAAAACCTTTTCTGAAGGGCACTTTGGGACAAAACAAAGTAAAAAAGGTTCAAGCAAACAAGGCAAAGGGAAAAAAACAATAACAAAGGAGAAGAGCCTAAACAAGGAAAGGCAAAAGGTAAAAGACAAACAAATAAGTAAGTGACCAAACACAAAAAATGAGAAAGGGAGAAACAAAAAGAGTAAAGGGAAAACATAAACTGGTCATTTACAAAGTGGTCAACATTCTGGTGATTTCTAGGGGAGACATGCATACTATGTCATAAGACCATTCACCTAAATCCTTCCATTTGGCATGGAGTCATGAAAGGAAAACAAGAGTTAAAAGAACAAGTCATGGCCAAGCAAAAGTTAGAGAGACACATGCATAGCCAAAAAATGAAAGAAAACACCTAAAAGGGAAACATTGTACTTTAAAGCACTTAGGGAAAACAACACAACAAAGTAAACACACCAAAATAAGGTATATACAAGACATGGCCAACAAGGGACAAAAGTAAGGATTCAAATGGATTCTATTCACCAAAATTTGTAGCTCTTCTCCATCCATTTTGTATATCTAAAAGGAGTTTCTTTGCTTCCACTTGCTGATAATATAAGGACAACTCCACAAAGTATCAAACTTTGTATGTTTGCCTAGTTTTTCTCTATCTTCATCCCATTTCAAGAGCAAGTCACCTTATTTGAAAACTCTTTCCCTTGCCCTTTTGTCAAAGTATTTCTTCATGAGAACTTGATGGTGTTCCAAATCTTTGTTTGCATCATCTCTTGCCTCCTATAGCTACATTAATTCTATCAATCTAACCTCCATGGGAGTGTTTTCAAGTAATTCCAATTATTGTGAAAGTTCTAAGGTAGGGAGCTCTTGTGATAGATACAACCTAGCTTCTCTCCCATAAACAAGTATAAAGGGAGAATTACCAATTGACTTTTTGGGAGTGATTCTATCTACCCATAAGGCTATCTTCAGGTTGTTATGCCATGCTCTTTGATTGGTTTCCAATATAATCTTGATGATCTTGATGAGGTTATTACTGGCAGATTCATCCAATACATTACCTTGAGGGTAGTAGTTGGATGAGGTACTCAAATGAAATCCACCCTTTGCTACCCAATCAAAATTTTTAATACTTATGAAAGCAAGTGTAGTATCTAAGATGATGACATGAGGAGCTCCAAACCTTGTTATAATGTTGTCATAAAACTCCAAGATGGAATTCTCATTTACTTCCTTCAAAGTAACATCCTCTACCCATCTTTTGAAGTAGTCTGTAGTAGTCAATATCCATTTGTGTCCAACACTTGATGGAGGGTTGATCATGCCGATGAATTCAAGGCCCCATTGCATGAAATGATGCTCCATTTGGATAGGATTCAATGGAAGAACAACAAGATTTTATTTACCAATAAATAAATCACATTGAGGACAAACCTTATCCTAATGATAATAGTTCTTAAAAAGACTAGGCCAATAGTAACTATCTCTCATTATTTTTACAATTATTATTCTAGGAGAGAAGTGATCACCATCTGCACCATTAAGAAAATTTTCTAGTAGCATATCAAATTGTTCATTGTTAATGCATCTTATCAACACATTTCTCACATCCTTCTTAAAGAGAATACCATCCACAAAAAAATAAGGAATAGCTTGCAGCCTAAAGTACCTTCTTTGAGATTTGTTCAAGCTATTGGGACACTCACCATTTTGAATAAAACCAATGATGTCTTGTGTCCAAATTTTATTTTACATTTGATCAACTGGTTGGTGTTGAGCTTGATCTACCAAGGTTTTCTCTTTTGGATCTTTAAAGTTGGATGTTAAGTGCTCACATAAACCTCTTCCTCTTACCAAGCTAGTTACCTTGATGTCAATATCATATTCCATCACTTTCATGATCCATCCAGCTCTCTTCTCATTAAGATCCTTACTCTAGAGAAACTCCTTATGATAGCTGGATGGATCTTGTTGTTGGAAACCATATGCCTAAATTTTTTTAATCCTCTAATGATGGTTAAAGATTACTTCTCCACCAAAGAATATATCACTTTGTAGTCTTCTAAGCCTTAGCTAAAGAAAGTAATTGGCTGCTCAAGATCTTCATCATTCTTTTGCATAAGCATAGCTAAGATTGTGTCAAGCTTATAAAAAGTATAAATAATTAAATATTTAGCAAAATTTAGATTTAAGAGAGTGGGAGATGTTTTAATTACTTGCTTGATTGCCTCAAATCTGCCTTTACCTTACTTTGTCCAAGTAAAAACTTGGTTCTTTTTTAACATGGATGTGATAAGATTTACCATAGTTGCAAAGTTTGGGATAAAACTCCTTAAAAAAATTATTTTTCCAAAGAAACTTTGTATCCCTTTCTTATGTTGAGGCAAATACAAGCCTAGAATAGTTTCAATCCTTTCGGGGTCAATAGATAAGCCTTCTTTTGAAACAACATGACCCAAAAGCTTACCTTCATAGATAGTGAAGATGCACTTCTTTATATTGAGGGATATGCCATACTCTCTACATTTCTAAAAAACTTGCCTTAGATGTCCCATATGATCAGCATTATCCTTTGAAAAAATGGTTATATCATCAAGATAAACAAGCAAAAACTTATTGATCAAACCTTTGAAAGTCATGTCCATTGCCCTTTGAAATCTAGCTCTAGCATTAGATAAACCAAATGGCATATTCTTGTAGGTAAATCTCCTCCACTTGGTGGTGAAGGTTTTTTTGAATTTATCCTCTTCATTTACCAATATTTGATTATAACCTGAATAACCACCAAGAAGTGAGAAATGTTGAGAACCTGAAACAACTTATAGAGTTTGTTCCATGGAAGGGAGTGGATAATGATCCTTTAGAGACACTTTATTTAGATCATGAAAATATACACAAAGTCTAATTTATTCATTCTTATTTTAAACTGGCACAAGGTTGGCTACCCAAGTTGAGTGCTTGATAGGAAAGATAATCTTAGACTCAATCAATTTGGTTAGCTCTTTCTTCATGAGTTCTTCTACCTTAGGGTTGATAGGCCTTTGATTTTGTCTTACCAGTTTAGCTCTATGCTCCAACTCAATGGTGTTATGAGATATACTTGGATCAAAGCCTTCCAATTCCTTGTACTCTTAGGAAAAGATGCCATGAAACTTTTTTCATAATGCAATAAAAGCTTGCCTTTCCAACTGAGAACAAACCTTGCCAATCTTCAAAAGTTTGTCTTTGAAAATTAGAACTCTCTCATAGTTCTCTTATTTTATTGACATGCTCATTCTTTGGTTCTTATTTTGATCATCCTCATTGAATACACTCTCCAATATAATCATCCCCTTGGCTATTTTATTTTTTTTCAACTGTATAATTTTCTCTTCATAATGATCATGCTACTTCTTTTGATTTCTTAAAGAGAAGCCTACCTCATTTTGCAAGAAGTGTGTAATGTGTTCATCACTTCAAACACTTTCCATCACACTTTATTATCCAAAATGGAAGGTCTCACAATGATATTGATATGGGATTTATCCTTCTTTTGTTCAACATCAGCAATTGAGTCAAAATGTGCTCCTATTGCAGCCAATCTATCAACGTGATTGTTGAAGTCTCTTGGTATGGGTTGGATGTTGAAGGCATCAAAATATTTAATCAGATCCCATACCATATTCTTGTAGGACTTAAGAAAGGGCTTTGTGGTTGTATCTTGACTTCTCACTTGATGAATGACCAACTCACTATTTATATAGACTTTGAAAAGCTTGATTCCTCTCTTCTTTACCCATTAGAGACCATGAACTAAGCCTTCATATTCTACCACATTGCAAGTGCAGTTGAAGTGGAACCTATAAGAAGAGTAGTAATAATTATTTGATGGGGAAACCAACATGACACTAGGTCATGCACCTATTTTTATCCTTAAACCATCAAAGAACATTTCCCACACGCCATCAAGCTCATGATCCTCATTGGTGAGTGAAAGAATTGGGGTGTTCTCATCATGCATGCAGTAAACTCCAAAATTAGTTTCTTTAATGAAAGTGTAAGGATCAAGGCCATGTGTTTCAATGTTTTAATTGTTAAGATAGAGGTTGGAAATACCTTTAAGAGGAGAATATGTTTCACTATTTAGGACTATTTCTTCCTCTTTGCTAATTAGATAATTATAATTTTTCGTTGTCTTCAATTATGGCTCAATGTGGAACCTTGCTAAGGGTTGATTCATTATGGTTACCTTGGTTCTATACCTTATCTTGAAATCTAGAAAGGACCAATCAACATAAAGGTATCCTCCTATCTTGGTTGTAAATTCCCTAGACAAGCATATCGTAAAGTGTGCTAGAAGGTCCACCACCACAATATCTTGCATGATAGGGAAGCTTGGGAAGCCATGTAAAAAAAATTTCAGACCTTTGACCAATCCTACCATTTTGGTTAGAGTTCCATCCAGCTACAACATCCCTTTACTATGTGGCTGATAGTTCAAACTCAGCTTATCATCCACTACTTTAGGCATAATAGTAGTGCTTTCTCCACTATCCACAATACAATTATGGACCAATTTATCTCCCACAATGAGTTTGAGGTAGAAGGGTGGAGGATTTTTAACTTTAGTAAAAAGATCCAAAAAATTATTTGGAGAATTTGTGATAGCCACACTATGATGCTTTGAAGATTGAGGAGCCACGTGCATGCTTGTTAACTACTCCTGCAAAAGCTCCTTTTGACTAGGTATATGTAGAGCCTCCCAAAGGGATATGATTGTCTTAGTGATCTTTAATGAGTCCACAATATTTAGAGATGGAGTATTCACTTTCTCTTAAATTTTTGATATTAATAAAGGAGTTGTATCTTGATATGTTGCAATCTTGGTAGCCACATTTACATTTTGATTTTATTAAGGAACATAGCTTGTAGAAAGTACAACACTTTGATTGGTGATTTGTGGCCTTGGAAAGGCATCACTTGGAGATAATCATGGATCCTAGCCTTTTCCTAATGATCTCTTTCTATACCTTATATTAGCTATAATTGACATGAATTAAGTCAACACAAAATCATCTTTAACTTGAAAATTCATCATTTCCACACTTGGGCTGCTACCTTCTCCATGACTATCCTTTTGGTTGGGACATGCTTCTTCTTCTATCACGTAAGGATTAGCTTCCTCTTGTGTATTCAAATCATAGTTGGTTCCTCCATCATCATGTGTAAACTAACCTTGAGGCTACCCCCATTGGTCCACAAGATCTTCTCCTTGCACTAGATTTGCATGAATTAGAACAACAACCTTTATGGGAGGAGTAGAATATGGATTATATACATTGCGTTTCCTATTGTAACCTTGTTTATTTTTTCCTTTCCCTTGATAATTATATTGGGATAGAGCTATATGTCCTTGTTGAGGATAGTGGTGTGCATTAGAAGAACTTGACAGATATTGATCTTGCTTGAGTTGAGCTCTCAATGATCTTATTTCTTTGTCCTTGTATATAACGTTATCCACTTTATTGGAAAAGGATCTTGGCTTCACATTGGCATTAGGAACTTGTGACATTATTGGAGCTTTAATTGAATTATGGGACAACAAAGGCATGGAAAATCTTGGAGGAAGACTTTCATCTTGAATTAAGCTATTCTCAACCTCAATTACTAGTTCATATGCACCTGGAAGAGTGAATCCTCCCATTGACTGCAACATAATAGCAACATCATTACCAATCCATTTGAGGTATGTTAGGAACACAAAGCTAGGAGGAGGTCTCATGATTGGTGGTAGCCTATACCATGTTCTTTGAAATCTCTCATTGAAATATCCTATGGATTCATTTGGACATCTTCTTATTACATTCAGCTGATGTATTACAGAAGCATGATCACTCTTATTTTTTAATCTTGTCACCAATATGTCTCCAAAGCCATCCCAACTTGTAATGCATCCCCCTCCAACATTCTATACCAGTTAAGTACTTTGCCTTTTAAATACATATCAAACAACCTAATGGCTATGTTGGCCCTAGTAATATTATGGAAATTGCAAAAATTAAAGATGTCTCTAATATGTTTAGATGGGGTAATAGGACCCTCCCCATTGAAACTAGGAAGATTTTTGGTAGCATTTAAAGAAATGGGGTCATATGCCGGAAGCTCTATTGGGTTTTGGGTATTAAAATTAAGGAAGGGTTGACGTCTATCTATCTCTCCCCTCTCCCCTAGTTCTCTTATTTCCCTTTGATCCTCTATTTCTTCCTCTTCAACTTCTTCCTCTCCTTGAACTTATTCAACCTCTTACTCTTCTTATCGAAAACCTCCTTGCCAAAGATTTAATATGGCTAGGAGTGGTTGAGGGTGTTATTCTTCAGGAAGAGATTCAAATAAAGAGGCTTGGTCAAAAAATCTTAAGGACCTTGTGAGGAACATTTAGGATAATGTATAAAACTTGGTCTAGAACCAAGGATTTACACCCTTTAGGAGTCACCAAATGCTAGGTTAGGGGTATTTATACTACTTCAAGCCTATCAAGAGCAGCATTCACCTTGACTTAGTAATAATATCAATCTCACTGAGCATGCTAAAATTGTTGTCTCCAAATATTACACCCTAAAAGAGGGTTGTTCAAGCCTACTCCATATTTGGCCAATATTGGGACGTTTCTAGGCCTATGGGTATGCCTATAAGTGGAAATGAACCTCTGAGTTGAAAGAGATAGCTCCCTGTATTATCCTTTTTTTTGCAATAAAACTATTGAACCAGTTTGTATGAGTGAAAAGAATTAGAAGTTTGCATAAATGAAAATCTTAGTCTAAAATGGTTATACACCAAGAATTAGTATCCACATATATGCCCTATACTTATGCACAATACAAAAGAATATAGTCTATACCTCAAGCTCTAGAATATTCCAACATAAGTATTTTAATTTAGAGACAAAATGAATGAGATCACACAAGGTAAATAATTGGAAAGATAACCTATATAGTCCAAAAAAGGGTTACACATGCAAAATATCATACAACTAGAATTCACTCTACATGACTTGTTGGATCAACTCTTTGCTTGAAAACATGAAGGATAGAGAATAGAAGGATAAAACATCACTTGTTATCACATTGTGTCTCTTTCATGCCTAGAAAAATGCCCAGAACTTGGAAATAAAATAGACTTATTCTTCTTTTCTCAAAGGCATTAAAATGGTAGAACATTCTAGCAAGGCTTCACTATACTATCTATGGATGATAAAACAAGAACCCAAGGGTCCTATTTATAGCAAAAGAGGGAAATAAGAGAGAGCTCTTGGGCACCAAAATAGAAGCCTCCAAAATGCTTTTCTATCACTATCTTGATGAAATTGATTCCAACTACTCTTTCATTCAGTTGGAGTTTGTCCTCTTTAATTTGCCCTCTTGAAATAACCAAGATCGCTACAAAACTAATTACAAGATGACCCTCCATAATAAATGGCTTGGATCACTTATGTGAACCTTATATTCCCTAAAATCTTCCACTTTTTACACTATAGACCCATTCAGATTTTTTGAATGGTTTTACTTATAAAACCTATAAGTCAAGCATGTTGGGAAACCCAATTTGCATTATCCTTGCTCTTTCATGTTTTTTGATTGCTTCTAATTATAAAATTTATAAGCAAAGCTCTTTTGAAAACCCAATTTTGCTTTGCTTAAGACCCTTTTGGGTTTTTTGAGTCCTTCTACTCCTTGCTTGCTCCTTCGAGTTCTTTAAGGCTCCTTATAAAATTTATAAATCAAGCATGTTAAGAAACCCAATTTGCACTATAGAGTCATTTGGGTTTTCCTAGTGACTTCACTTCTTATTTGAAGACTTGGGTATGAACTTGACATCTTATGGGATGTCACCAATGTGAACCCAATGGCTAGTTAGCCACACTAAATTTAACGTTTTGCAACACATCATGTCTTTGAATCCTAATGACTAGTTGGCTGCATCAAATTTGACATCTTGCGACACATCATGAGAATCCATTTAGGTCAGGCTTATTATTTAGGGAAATTTTTCTAAATTAATTCCTTTAGATAATTTTTTCAAAAGAATTCCTTCAATAATTTTGGCTTCTAGGTAACGACTAGTTCCTTCAAGAACTTTTCCCAAAGGACACTTGGGAAAGTGTCCTTCAAAAAAAATTTGAAGGACACCCGAGCAAAGGCACAATGTCCCATTGAAATTTTTTGTAAGGAATTTCTAAAGGAAATGTCATTTCGTAACTTTTTGGAAGGGCATTTTCAAATACAAAGGGCCCTTCAAGAAAAATCTTGAAGGGTAACCTTGGAAAAAATGGGTAAAAGTTCCTTTCAAAAATGTTCCAAAGGGACACTTGGGTAAAAAGCACCCTTCAAAACTTTTTTCGAAGGGTCACTTTAGAGGAAATGACAAGGCAAGTGCCCTTTTAAATTTTTTTGAAGGGACACTTATATGAAAAAGTGCCCTTTAAATCTTTTCTGAAGGGTCACTTAGACAAAAAAAAATGCCCTTCAAAAAAGTCTGAAGGGACACTTGGGGAAAAGGCAAGGCAATAAATGCCCTTTGAAAAAGTTTTGAAGGGAACTTAGAAGAGAAGTGGCCCTTTGAAACCTTTTTTGAAGGGCACTTTAGGGCAAAACAAAGCAAAAAAGGCTAAAGCAAACAAGGAAAAGGGAAAAAAACAAGAACAAAGGAGAAAAGCCTGAACTAGGAGAGGCTGAAGGGAAAAGACAAACAACTAATCAAGTAACCAAACACAGAAAATGAGCAAGGGAGAAATGAAAAGAGCCAAAGGGAAAACATAAACTGTTCATGCAAAAAATGGTCAATAGTACTATTTTCAAACTTCAAAAAGGTCTTCAACTTGATAGATGCTTGATCCAACTCAACTTTCAAGGATTCCATGTTAGTTCCATAATTTATGCGTTATTCCTCTTTAGATTTTAAGATAGAAGTGACTATCTCCATCTGTTCATCAATCTTATTGATGATCTCATCATACTCCTTAGATTCGTTACTTAGTCTCTCTTCAAACAAACAAATATGATAGTCATAGTCTTTGACTAATGATCTGAGTTTGTGATTATTCCTTCTTTGAAACTTCAACTCCTCTAGAGCACTCACCAATTTTGCCTCAAGGTTCACTTCAGACTCTTTTTCATCTGATTCTTCATTATCCATAATGCCTTTCCCATTTGATAAACCATAATTTTCTATTTCTATAGCCATTAATAGGAATCATTGTTGTCATTTTCATGTTCATTATTGTCATCATCACTATTAAATGAACTTGTGTCACTTACATAAAATGAGTTATTATCTTATTTAGTATACAAAATTCTCTTGTTTTTTAATGATCCTTTCCTACCTTCATACTTCCTAAAATATTTCTTATTTTTTCTAGGCTTATAAATCTTATCCTATCCATGATGTTCATCATGCTCAACCTTATCCTTGTTAAGAAACTTAGATGTAATGTGACCAATATTATCACATTTGAAACATTTTAAATGTGACTTACCCTTTTACTTACCAGATCTAAACCTCAATTTCCTATAAAACATGGCTATCAGTTAATCATCATTTACGTCTGAACATACCTAATCCTTGATCTTCTTGGCTTTTAACTTCTTGGCATTGAATGTTGCATCCTTTTTAGGAGATATTCCTTCTTTTTTTCTCATCTAATAGGAAATCAAGATTCCATGAATCCCATCTATCTCTATTTTGTCCAAATCTTGTATTTTTTCTAATACATATACCTTAGATTCAAACTTAGGATTTAGAGATCTCAATACCTTTTGAACAATTGTATACTCTTTCACTTCTTAACTTCTACAACTTGGCCATCTTAAACTTAGTTTATACTTCATAAATAGTCTTCAATTTATCCCATATCACCTTAGATAAATCATATTACATCACCTTCACAAACTCTACCTCTGATAAGCCACATAGAATGACATTTATTGCCTTAAAATTGTTCACTTTCCTTTTTGCCTTTTGCATTAGTTGGTAGTGTAGGAGTTAGATTTTATCCATCCATAATTGACTACCATATTTCATGGCCCATTGAAATCAGATATTTCCTCATTATAATTCTCCAAAAATCATAACTATTCCCATTAAATAATGGATCTTTACTACTATATAAACCACCTTAAGCTTTCTGACTCGCCATCCTCACTTCTAAGATATCCTTTAGGCTATTAGACTTACTTCAAAGGACCTTATCTGATCCTAAATGTTGGAATCACAATAAATAAGATGGGGAGGGTGAACCAATGTCTTAAAACTTTCTTTTAATTCTTTATTTGCATTCATGAACCATCACATCAACATATAGATCAAGCAATGCATTAACAATCACCCATACAAGAATGAAACAAGATTATACAAGAAAACACATCATATATGTGGGAAACCCTCAAGGGGAAGAAAACCTAATTATCCATAAAAATCTAATATAGTCCTATAAGTTAAAATATCAAAATTTAGTGAAGCACCAACTCCACAAGGAGCACCAAATCCCAACTAGCTAGGCACCAACCCAGCTAGGCTTTTAAAAGCACCAAATTTCAAGGAGGTACCAACCCCCTAAATGATTCAAAACTAAATCAACCACATAATATTTTTGATTAGCTTTATAACACCTTTTTCTCATACAATAGATAGTTATCACCTTATTTACCTCTTCTCTCTCTTCAATCCCTCTCAAACTATCTTCTAGGCCTCTTTGCTCAATTAGGTCATATGACCTTGATCCTCATATGAAAACACACTTTTATATCTTCATTATAGATATTATGAACTCCTATGATGGTATAAAATACATTATTCTCCTCAAAATATGCTATATCATTTGTATACACTCACACACACATAAATAGGCCTAAAATTACCTTGTATTAATACAAGCCTCTTGCTCATATCCCTTTTGGTCAGCCATACATAATTACACACTTTTATTATCATTTAATTAGGTCTTATAACATTTTTCATACATTAATCAATCATTATAATAGTTCATCCACAACTTGAAAGACCAAAACCTCGTTTAGGCCTTAAGGAGACCTAATTCAATTAGGCCTTCATTAGCACACATTACCCTTTGATCTCCTTGAGACACTTTAAAATTATAAACACAGAAGGAAAAATTCATATTCCACTCCATTATAACCTTAATAATATCATATTAGGGCCATGATTCTTTTTATCTCCAACCACCACTTGAAGCACACCATTAGTATTGTTTGCAATTAGGCATGTGAACCTACAAAAAGCTTACCATACAAAACCAAATAATGTATATAATTTATTCACACAAATATGTAAAAATTCACATGAAAAAAAATTATATGACCTTAAGAACATCATCATGTGATTTATTCATCACAACTTAGGGCAAAAGGACTTAAACACTTCTCTGCAAATAGCCCACTTAGAACTACCATAACACTCCAAAACCCAATCATGAAAAAATTGATCTTAAATGCCTAAAATAACACTTTTCAAAACTAATCATATTTTTAAAATATAATTTTAAATATCTATTCCATTATCAAATAAAAAAACCATAAGGTCTAATGTCAAATATTAGTCTTGCAGACCAATCTCTTGACCTTAGTACACAGTCAAACCGGAACTAGACAAGCCATTTTGAATTCAATATTTCAACCTTTTATAGTGACTATAAAAACATTATAAAAAGAATGGATAGGACATAAAAGCTATAAAAACCCACACTAAGTTCATTATATAATTCAACTTAGGTCATAGACCTCATATTCATCACTACAACTTGCTTACCCAAAACTGCTAGTTTACTTTAAAGCATAATCATGGTGATATTGACCTTCAACACCTGTATGACCACTTTAAAATACTTTTGATATATGTAGACGATCTTTTAGACACCAAAATTATGTCACACACATGTGTAATTCCCTATGTTGAAACCCCTCTTAAGCCCCTTTTTAATAATTAGCCTTCCTAACCCATACTTTTACCCCTCACACATTTAATTATCTTAATTAAATATGTGAGGGGTAAAAGCATGGATTAGGAAGGATAATTATTTAAAATGGGCTCAAGGAGGGTTTCAACATAGGGAGTTACACATGTGTATGATGTAATTTCGGTGTGTACATTCTTGGCATGCACAATGGGATTCTAGAGTTTTCTTTGGGTTAATTAATTGTTTTAAGCATTCATATAGGTGAATTATAGTGAAAATTTCATTCCTTGCACTTTATCTTTCTTTTCTCCCTCAAAGTGAAATATTAAACATTTTTTTTTTCTATTTCAGGGAAATAAACTAAAATTTTCTTCTCCCTTGCCACTCTTCTCTTCCTTTTGCCTCTAAAAGTAACTTATCATTTTTATTATAAGTTAAAAGAATCTCTTCTTTATTTATTTATTGAATTCACATTAGGATAGTGAATTTCATTCTCTTCTCCTATTTCATCATTGTTTTCATTCAAATCTAAACACTTCAAATCTGGGTTTAAAATTTATTGCACTTCATTATTTACTTATTGCATATTAGCTCACCTGGTTAATTACAAGCATTATGAATGAATCATAATACACCTATGTTACACAACTAGATCACACTCATAAAAACAAATATCTAAACTCACCTGAGATAAGGCCTGTCAGGATTTCATCACCTGGTGGATCACCTTACCCTACCTAGCTATCCTACTTGGATTTCACCACCAAGGGGAGAACCCACTCCATTCTCTGGTAGAGTATAAAATCTAGGTATAAGGTATATTTTGGCTAAGCAACTTGGTTTGGCTTTAGGTCCATGAAGTGTAGGGAGCAAGCTCCTATAACAAACTACATACCTGGTCTAACATAGATTTCCTCTTGAGCACCAAAACTAACCTAAAACTAGTTCTAGATTGCTTTTTAATACCTTCGATAACCAAATTCTCTTCTCACTATTTGATTAAGGCATAAGCCAACATGTGACTAAAATTAATCTCTAGGAGTTAATAATTTGTGGTTGTGTACTCTTTTTATTATTTTTTATTGCCTTCTATATTTTGGAGTTAGTAAGGACATTTTTCCATTGATTTACAAAATCAACACCATTTATAATACTTGGGCTGTATAACCTATTAGATCAAGTTTTTTGAGTATTCATTCTCCTTATACAGACCTCTTGCATCCTCTTTTTTACCTAGATTCTCCCTTTAGGTTTCTAAAATGTTGGATTTTCCATCTCCCAAGATATCATAGTGACCAACATTAGTTAATCCCATTGACTTCAGTAAACTTTATCTTACCAACATCAGTTAATCCCATCGACGTCAGTAAACTTTAACTACCAACATTGGTCAAATGACCAATGTTGGTGATTGTGTAAATTTAGTTTGCTCAAAAAAGCAAGCTAAAATAACCTACTTACCTACACCTAAATCTATTTTTTCCTTATTCTATCACTAATACAAAGTATTAAGACTATTTATACTTCTTCTTGCATGGTATTGATGTGATCCCAAGCCAAAACTCTTATCGATTACGCAATTTGGTAACCACTTCCACCTTCCTCTCTTGTTGTTGATTTATCATGGAGCATACTTTAGATATAGAGAATACTCCTAGCCCAAAATAAATTCCTATTGTACCTATAGGAGATTAATATTTTTCTAAATTTCTTGATCGTAATGTGATAGCCCTTCAGCATTACCTTGTCATGAGCTGAACTCATAATTCTTTGAGTAAAGCACTATATGGTATGCCAACTTCTCTGATGGAGATAACTTTAGTTTTAGCTGTCTCCACTATTTTCCCCATGGTTACTCAAACCACCACTTCAAAAATTAACCCAACCATAAATAATTTCCAAATTTTAGCATTGCCAACTTCCCAATCCCACCTAAACCTTGGTGTGACTTCCCTACTTTCACAACCACAAGTAATTCAGTTAAGTCTCACCCCATTTCAAAATTTGTTGGTACCTATTCCATCTACTCTCACACATATAATTACCTGAGTTATGACTCACCCTTCACCTAGTATAACCAAGACAATAACCCAACCTACAATAACATCTAACCAAAGCATAGTCTCTAACCCCTAGCCTATGACTCATTATCCTTATGTTGCATCAACATAACCTCAAAAATCTATGTCATATGCTCCTTTTGCTTCCTATTAGGTCCCTTATAACTTAGGGGGTATCTCCAAAACCAATCACCCTCTAAACCTCATTAAGATGTTGATGGACAAGATGTCTAATCTAGAGGCATTTGTGTGAGGATCAAAGAATGTGTTATCTTATGATCATATATGCAATGAACCAATCCATCCTTTTGTGCCTATTCACCCTTATCCAAGCCAATGGTAACTCCCTAAATTTACTCATTTCTAGAGTAAAGAGGACCCACAACAACATTTGAGATCATTTAGACATGTTTGTTATTTAATAGGGCACAATGATGCGTGATTACTTCATACTTTCCCTGTCTCTTTTAGGGGTTACCCTGGATTTGTATAGCTCTATAACTCGAAACTCCCTTTTCTCATTTACCCAACTCACAAAAATATTCCTAGACCATTTTTCTAGTAACATTTCTAAAAATCTTTCTATTATAACCTTTTTTCTATTAAATAATTCGATGAAAAGTCTATCATAGATTTTGTCACTTATTGAAGAGGCTTAATCAATCAACTCTCTTTCTCTTTATCCCAACCTAAGCTTATTGAGATCTTCTCAAGGGCATGTGCTAAGCACATTTCATCCACAATCTGAGTACAAATTTTTTTCACATTTGATGAAGCCTTTACAATGGCACAAAAACTCAAGATTCAGGCTATAGATGAAGGTAGAGTCAAGTTGCGTAGTAAGAACACCAATTCCAAATTGAATAACTCCTCTTCTTCTAAAACTTCTCCTTCTAACCAAAAATCTAAAGGCTTTTCCAATGTATTGGTCATTAAATCAACTTCTTCCAAAATCACAAACCAACATAATTCCTTGACTTCCCAAAATTTGACCAAGCAATTCCAACAATAATATGAACAAAGATAATAAACTCACATTGGGGAGTCATATACTTTCATTTTGAAAAAAATATTACAAGGAGCCATAACCCTTACTCAAATCAAGCCTCCTATACATTTTGACCCTTCCTATCCTCTTCCAACTTGGTACAAGGAGGATGAGATTTGTGGCTACCATCAAGTCAAAGGCCACAATTCTAATAACTATAAAACATTAAAGACCATTATTCAAGATAGGATTGATAGGGGTGATCTCATCTTGGATAACCCTAATGTGCCTACTAATCAAAATATGCATGTGTTAAAACATCCTTTCCTAACCATTTACCTAATCAAAATATTGTTCAGACTATGACTAATAACTCATGCGATCATAATATCCATATGATTAATATGGTATTTCCTTTACCTCTAGTTTAACCTCTCCCACAACAAGAGGTACCCATTTTACCTACTCCTCCCCCAAAGTCCATGGCATTTATTTTTCCCATTCTTCCTCCTCAGGTAGAAGAGTCTACTTCACCTGTTCCACTCCCACATGAGGAAGAGCCTCCTTTACCACTTCTTTTACCACCAGAGGAGCCTATATTGCCAGTTCTTTTTACACTAATATTACCTATCCTCTTACCACTTAAGGACCACACCTTACCCATTTTGTAACTACATATTGAGGGGAACATCATTCCTATGTTATACCCTCTTGAGGAACCCTCTTTGCCTACCTCTCCTCCACTGATAGAAAGTATTACCCCATCAACTCCTCCTTTACACCTAGAAAAGTCAATGTTATCTACTCCTACATTAGACAAGAGACTTATTGTGCCTACTCCAATTCCACCAATTTTCCCACTTGTTTTACCTATGGAGGATCATACTTTACCTTTTCATTACCCACATGTTGAGGGAGAAATTATACCTATGCTCTACCCCCTTGAGGATCCTTCTTCACCTACCTCTACTCTACCCATGGAAGACCATGCCTCTTCTCTTATCTCTATCAAAGAACACCTTGTTCTAGCTCTTTCTCATATTTGGCCCAAGGTAGCAGAGACAAACAATTTCCATCTTTCTCAATCACCTCAGCCTTCTAAATAAGAAAATGTAAGGCCTATGTCCACTTCATCTAAACCCTTCTCATAGTTATTAAAAAGTCTAGAATTTCTTGATTCCATGAAGCTAGATCAAATGACATTTTGGAACCAACTTTAAACTCCTTATCCTACATAATGAGTGTCAACCTTTACCACCAACCCTCTCACTACCATTTACCCCAAGGCCTTTGACAAAGTCAGAGCTTCTTCACTGAAATCACTAGAAGCTCTTCTATCTATGTTAGAGCCCTCACCCTCACAGGCATCTACCACATTAAAGTAGATCAGGTCTTTAGGCATATGTCTAGTCTCTAATCTAATTAATCCATAGGTGAAATTAAATCTAACTCTCCAACCATAAATTGGAGTTTCATGGCCTAAAATATAGAAAAATGTTAAGCTTGTTAGATCTCACCGATCCTTCCCTCTTCCACCCTTAACTTTACCATCAATTTTAGGACTGTACCCCTCTACTTTAATTGGAGTATCACCAATCCAAGTAAAACAAAAGGCTAAGTTACCTCCCCTATTGCCTTTGTCTCCTAGTAGGCCTTTCACATCTGACACCATGATACCTAACACCAAGAAAGTGTCAACAAAATATGTAACTCCACAGCCACCTAAAAAGATGACTCCTAAACTAAAGAAGGTGTTCACTCCTATTACCACAACAAGTGCTAACCCACTTGCAGGCTCTTAAATCTTTTTCCTATATCAATTGTTGTAATCTTCGATAATAAATATTTTTCCCATTGAGCCTTATATCCCTCTTAGATTGAACCCATCTTGGTTTAATGATACACAAGTGTGTCTATATCATCATTCACTTGGACATGATATTGAGAATTGTAAATCTCTCATAGCAATCATTCAACAAGACTTTAATGTCAACACTCTCTTTATTGATAATCCCATTAACCTTCATACTATTCCACCTCTAGCATCCATAATGCCTCATACTATTCCACCTGAATTCAAACCCAAAGATGTTTTTTTACGCCCTTTGCCACCTCCTTCACCTATGTTTCATATTAACATAGTTAATGTGGCCATGCAATCATAAAAATCAAAAGGATAAAGGTAAGGAAAAGGTAATTTCTCCTTGGGATCATCCCTTCTCCAAATACACTCCTCTAAATGCCAAGATTTCCATCTTGGGTGTCCCAAAACCAACATCTTCAGAAGTTATTCAAAGCTTAATGGTGAAATAGCTTCACCAAACTCTTGTGAAAATGTCCTTGTATGAGTTAATCCAAAACTCACCCCAATACCATCAAGATTTGATTAGTGCCTTGCAAGTGGTTGAGGTATAACCTAATGATCCCCAACCTCTTGTAGCTTTGGTCAACTCTCTTAACTCCATCTCCCTAATTTCCTTCAATGATTTAGAAATTCCACTTCAACACCCTATAAATCAATATTCTACCCTTTTTATCACCACATATATTGATAAAACTCATGTTAAAAGAGTCGTGATCGATAGGGGAGCTACTATTAACATTATCTCTACCCATGCCTACAAACAACTAGCTCTTCTCGATAATTGCATGTCTCAAACTGACGTGGTGCTTACTCATTTAATGATACCACAACTACTACAATGGGCACTATTATCTTACATATCCATGTAGGTCCTTGAATAGTTCCTAATCTCTTATATGTTGTAAGAAGAGAGTTCCAATACAACATAATACTTGGATGACCTTAAATACGTGATATGGCATGTGTACCCTCAACTTTGCACAGATGTGTCAAGTTTGAGCACAATGGGAAAGTACATGTTATTCCTCTTGACCCACCTCCATTAAAAACATGCATCATGAATTATAGTCCTAATGATGTTCTCATTCCATTAAAGATATCATTTTCTCTGCATGATACTTCTAAAGCTTCCACAAGCTCCACTACCCTAGTTACATAGATACCAATGACATAAATTCGTGACAAAGATCCCATGGAGGAAACTTTCAATCATTTGTTGTTCAAAGAATATTGTTTATTGATGCTTGACATGTTCCATACTCTAAAAGAGCATGGAACATGTCAAGTGTCAACAAACAATATTCTCTAAACAACAATCTAAAAGAGTATGGAAAGCTTCATATACACCCAAATTATGATCCCCATATTGAGATGGTCATCCCTTATGGACCCCCTAAACTTTAAACTAATTTCACATATGGGGGAATTAATCAAGCTCTCAATATCAACAATCCATCCTCTTTGCCACAACCATTTACCTGTTACTTCTCTTTCCTGAGCAAGCCTAGTTTTTATCTTTATATATGTGTCTAGAAAGGATTTGGTTTGAGTCATTATGATCAGGTTGGTCATACACCCATTGAATATCCCACTATAAAAACCATTAAAAATGCCAAAAAGAGGCATGGAGTGGGTTATGATAGACCAACTAAACTCACCATAACTTCTCATGTACCAATTATCGAAGATCCAGTCTCTCCTTCTCCACCATCACCTATCAAATTAGAGGTATTTATACCTCCTATTTTTTTTCAATAAATGCCATCTATTTGGGGCCTCTCACCTATCAGCAAGGTAAGGAAATAAGGTCCCTTCCTCTCATTCTTATTGAAATCATTGATGAAGACTCTCCCACTATCAACACTATCTAATGTTAAAATGATGATGCTATTCTCACATACATGGGTGTAGATGATTCCTATATCCAATTATCGCTCCCATCCAAAACACAAGCTATGTTAAATGAATCAACCATTGACATCAATTTTCCCTCTCAAGATAACCCCCATGTCCTCAAGATTGGCCAATCTTTGGATTCCTCTGAGCAAGATAATTATGCCACATTTCTTCATAACCATAGCAAATCCTTTGCTTGGTATTATAATGACATTCTTGGTATCGACCCCTCTATCATCACCCATAACAATGTCACCAATTGAGATGATAAACATATTAAGTAGAAGCTTTGAAAAATGCATCTTTGTATTTCTCTCCTTGTCAAAGAAGAGCTCTAATGCCTCCTTTCTATTAACTTTATCCAACCTATCGACTACCCATAATGGGTTTCTAATATTGTTCTTGTCACAAAAGTGATCAAAAAAATCTACATATACACAAACTACCATGACATTAACCTCACTTGTCTAAAAGATGACTTCCCTTTGCCAAGTATTGACCAACTTGTTGATCTAACAGCCTGTCATGAGATGCTATCACTTATAGATAGGTTCTTAAGTTATAATCAAATCCTAGTTGCTCCTAAGGATGAACACAAGACAACTTTCATTACCCCATGGGGGAATTTTTATTATTAGGTCATGCCCTTTGGTCTGAAGAACACTAATGCCACCTACAAACGTGCCATGACTTATATCTTCTATGATCTCCTACATAAAATTATGGAAGACTACATGGATGACTTACGCAAAAAGTCTAAACTTTGCTAAGATCACTTGATGATTCTCAAAATAATATTCATGCATCTCTTCTAATATAACATTCAACTAAACCCAAAGAAATATGTCTTTGGTGTCCTTTCCAACAAGCTCTTAGGCTTTATCATTTCTCTCCATGGTATTAAAGTTGGCCTTGTTAAGGTTAGAGAAATATTAGAGATGCCTCCACCTACTAATATCAAACAACTCTGCAGCTTGCAAGGTAAGCTTTAGTTAATACATCGCTTCATCTCCTAGTTGTTAGATCATTGCCAACCCTTTCACCATCTCCTCAAAAAAGATGTCTCCTTCCATTAGAATATAGATTACCAGGAAACCCTTGATGCACTCAAATGGTATCTCCTTTCCCAATTAGTTCTTATTCCACCTAAGGAAAATCATCCTTTCTACCTTTACATCTCTGAAATAGACCATTCTCTAGGTCCTATGATTTCACATCAAGATGATAACCATTGAGAACAAGTGATTTATTACATAAGTTGCACACTTATTGATTATGAAACTTGATATGCCCATATCGAAAAGCTTTGTCTCATGTTGGCATTTGTAGCCTCTAAGCTCTGCCATTACCTCTTAAATCATAAAACCTATGTCATCACCCATACTGATCCCCTCAAATACATGTATTCCAAGGCATATCACAGCTAGTGTATAGCTCAGTGGCTCATGTTCCTTGCTGAATTTGACTTAGATTTTATTCAACAAAAGTCTATCAAGGGGAAAATGATCACTGACCAGTTAGTTACTTCCCCTTTACTTAACAACTAACCTTCAAACCTCAAATTCCTTGACAAATCCATCACAATGTTCTCTATCAAATGATGATGTTCTTTGATGGGTCTAAATCTCAACATGGTGGGGGTGTGGGGGTCATTCTTTTTCCTCTTGATGATGAGCCTATGCCTTTGTCATTTAAACTAGATTTTGAATTTACTAACAATATGGCTGAATATGAGGTTTTGATCTTAGGGCTTCAAATGGCTATTTTCTTGGGTATTAAATCAATAACCATTTTTGGTGACTCTCAGCTAGTAGTTAATCAAGTTAATGGTTCTTACCTATGCAAAAACAAAATTCTATAGTGATATAAACATTGTGTAGATACGCTATTGGCATCATTTGACTCCTACCTATGGAAAACTATTCCTTGATATACAAACAAGTTTGCTGACACAATGGCTTCACTTGATTCACACATACCCTCTTCACCCTCTTCCTCAAAAATCTATGTCTCTATACATCACTTAACATTGCCTCTCCTATGTATCAACTAACAACTTTTTTATCAGAAATGTAACACATAACCCACATGACTTATGGTACAAGCAACTCATAGATTACCTTTCCTTTTCTATTACCCCTTCTAATCTCTCCAATAATTGGAGACATGCCTTCATGAAATGTGTCACTCATTACACCATGATAGAGGGACTTCTCTAAAAGCAAGGTTTTGATGGTCTCCTCCTTAAATGCCTCACTATTACTGAGACCCCCTTTGCTATTAAGGAAGTTCATGACTAGATTTGTGGTGGACATTTCAATGGTCACGCAGTTTCCAAGTGTATCCTTCTACTCAGCTATTATTTTCCAACACTCCATCAAGGCTATAGTGATTACATTTGGCATTGCATCAAATGTCAACAACATGCTAACCTCCTTCATGTTCCAAGTCATGCACTACAAGTTGCCAAAGACTTCTATCCTATCTCCCAATGGGGCTTGGATCTAATCAGTGATATTAACCCTCATTCATCCCTATGTCACCATTCTATCATTACTTCCACTAAATGCTTCACCAAGTGGGTTGAGGCCATTCCTCTCATCTCCACTAAGGTTGACAAAATTATTGACTTTATCAACCATCACATCATCTATCATTTTGGATTCCCCCATAAAATTATAACAGATAACAGCACATCTTTCAAAAATAAGACTATCCAAAATCTTTGTGACATCTTTGGCATCAAATTAAGCTTCTCATCATCATACTATCCACAAGCAAATGGACAAGTAGAAGCTTCTAAAAAAGCATTGAACAAAATTCTCATGAAGGTAGTCAACGATACTAGCAGGGATTGACACACACATATTCCCTTTACTTTATGGGCTTACTGCACTAGAATTCAAACCCCTACAGGTGCTATGACTTTTTCCTTGGTCTATGGGATGAAGGCTATTTTGCCTCTTGAGGTCCAGATTCCTTCTCTTCACATCTCTCTACAAGACATACTTACTAATGATGAATTTCACCAAGAACATTTGGCTCAACTCAAGTTACTTGATGAACGCCATCTCATAGCCCTCAACCACCTCTAAATCTATCAAGAACATATCAAATGCACTTACAAAAATAACTTTAATGAGTGATATTTCAATATCAAAGATCTCGTCTTAAAAGAAAATCAACATATGATGAACATGGAGAAAAGTAAATGGGGTAAGTTTGATCCTAATTGGCTTGGACCCTACATCATAACCCACAAGTATGGCTCAAGAACTTATCACTTGTCTTATCTTGAAGGAAATTCAAAACTTGATCCTTTAAATTCTTTGCACCTATGATCATTCTTTTGTTAATCAAGTGACACTTTACCTCATGTTTAACTTGAGTGTGTCCCTTGAGTAACCCTATTACATTAGTCTCCCTTCCTCTTAACCCTTGCTCCTACACACTTAGTTAACCTATGAAGTGATATGGTTTTTCCCTCAAAATGGAAAACCCCTAAGCCTCTATAGTCTTTTCCATGATTAAAAATAATAATAATAATGGGATATGTAGACAAGTTATAATCTCTACATCATGATTTTCAATGTAGACTGCTCCCTTAAAGGACAGCTATGTGCCTTCTCTTTGATACTATAAATAGACTACTCCATTGAAGGATAGCTATTAAAAATTCAAAAACAAATTCTTAGATGACTCCCTTGAAGGATGTATAGGCCAAACTTTGTTATCAAGGGAAATATTGATTTACAAAAAAAAAGATTCTCATATTGATCAGATTCATATGGCCTCAACACAAAAAAAACTGATCATAGGCTTCCCACATTGATCAGCTTACACCAAAAAAAAAACTTTAAGTCATGGACTTGCCTATAGTAGCTATCAGGTCACCTACAGAAGGGGCATACCATCCCCACTTAGAAGGTTACGCTATCCAAACACTCTCACTCATTTTACCCTTTTCCCCTCATACTCTTTCAAGGGACTTTGAACTCACTTAACACAAGGTTAGTACAATGCTTCTCTAACAAACAAAATCATCAAATTATGCAAAGAATGAAAGAGGCTCATATTCCTGAGCCTATTTATGCTATGATTATGGTCTTTATCGATACACAAGCATCCTACCTCTTTATTTCCCACCCCAATCACATGTCAGTTTCTCTACTAAGATGAAACAATCATTCAAACACTATCAATCCTATTCCATTTATTTTTAAGCATACACCATCACAAATATGGAAACATGCTAAAATAAAATAACATAACCAACCTATTCATTTTAAGCATACACCATCACAAATATGGAAAAATTCTAAGATGAAGCTAACAAATCAACTATGTAAATACAATCACACATATGGGAAATGTTGGTCTAACTCAACTAACATGATCAACAATAACATAACATTAACACAATATAAACATCCACATCAACATCATCACCATCATAATAAATGCACCTCAAAATAAAACATCTCATGTGTGTGTGTGTGCATGTGCACACGCTAAACATGAATTTACATCAATATATCATAATAGTATCATCTCACCCTTTAAATATACATCTCTCATCTTTGGTTTATAGGCCAGTGTGTATACAACATATGTGTGTGTGTGTGTGTGTACGCTAAACATGAATTTACATCAATAAATCATAATAGTATCATCTCTCCTTGAAAATATACATCTCTCATCTTTGGTTCATAGGCCAGTGTGTATACAACATATATAACAATAAAAAAATTTGGTGCTCAAAATTCTTGAGGCTATATTCATGGTCGTGAAGAAGTATTGTCATCACCACTCTCCACCTATCTGTGTCTACATGAGTTAAAGGCTGTGGCATGTGTCACTGATATCTCCTACTCTCTAAACTTGAAATAACTCTGAATCTATGGGAACTCCTTGATGTCCCTCTCATAATATGCAATATCATCAAGGGTAGTGTTTTACCTTGCTAGAGATACAGTCTATGATGGACCCATCATACCTACTGAAGGCCCCTGTGTTGGTCCCTATGGTGGAGGAGGAGTATCCTATTCTATTTCTCTCAAACTATCCCTCTCTATTGTCAGTGAAGTAATCTAACCCTATAATGCCTTGACCTAGCCCTATAATTCCCTGACCGAGCCCTACAATGTCACAACCTATCCCTATAAGACCAATACCTATGCCTGAGCTACATCTCAGACATGCACTACTATATCTCAAACATGTATTACTGTATCTTATGCTTGTACCACTACATCTCGATCTTGTATAGCTACATCTCTATCTCATCACTCCCTATAAATCTAGTCATGGCCTCTTAACCTAAACTTTAGGATGCAAACCTATCCACTACGTAATATATACCACTGTGCATCTAGGATCTACTACACCTGGGCCTATTAGTAGCTCCTCAAAATTTGGCCCATATATCTCCTAGGGTAAGGGTAGGGTTACCTCTATATCATCCCTCCTATATCAAGGAAAGGTAGGAGGTACATCTTGTAACAAGTCAAACTATCTCTTGACATGTGCCACAAGTATCATCTCTAACTCTCTAACTCATCTCCCTCTAACCCATAATGTGCTCTATATGCCAACAAGCTACTCTACTTGTCCTCTGAATGTAGGGTATGTCAAGTAGGGCCTCCAAACAATATGTGCAAGAATCAGTCCCTATATCATGTACCTATAATGATTAATATCTCACACTATGATGTCTACTCGTGTATGGGCCATACCATCTCTCCACCATTTGAAACCAACATTGAAACTAGTTTAAATCATGGTGGGTAACCCCAATGGTCATGTCACCACAATGTGCTCATATGACCAACAATGGAGTAAATACCTGACACACAAACTATACCATCATCACAACCTCAACCCCCACAACTCTTTATATAACTATGCCAAAAAAGCTAGTCCTCATGTAAATATGATCTACTACTCAATAATCTATGCCAAAACACTTGTCAATGCAATAAGAAATCTCCCACCATCTATATTTGGTAGTACATATATTGTAATCCCTATCATCATTAGGATACTCAATCAATGATGCTCCTCATTAGTAGTGTATAATAGCTCATAGGTGAAGCTCACTGAGTGATAGGTTGCCTCACTAACATGCTCTCCAAATAATGTAACCATGTGAATATCATGTTCCTCTCTTGAACATGAGAATAGCTCCTCACCTTGGAGTAGCAATTATAAAATCATGTACACATCCTCCTATGTCACTATCAACTCTCTGGTTGGTAAATGGAAGGTGTTGGTGGTGTGATCCCACCTCTCTATCAATGCTATCATCAAACTAACATCCCATGTAACTATGTAACATCATTTCAGTCCTCATAACCCTATGACTACCATGTTCTCCCACTCATCTAGGGTGACATCCCTCCTCATCCATATCAATAGTGTAGGTAGTCAATCTCATAATGTCAACTCCTGCCTATCCTACATCCATACACATAACCCTCAAGTCATATACTTTCTAATATAACCCACCACCCTTTTTTTGCTTCTCTCTAGGAGAACTACATTGGCTTGAGGCCCTCAACTAGGATATGTAGGTATCACTCAGTTGACATGGGGTCTTTTGAGGTTAGCTCAGTCATATACCCACCTAGCTATCTAACCTAATCTCCCATCTCCACTCTAGACCTCACTGCCCATCTCTCCATCCTAGGCCCAACTGCCTATCATAACTCTAAGCCCCATGGCTTATATCCCAAACTCTCAACCCTATAACCTATCTTTTAAGCCTTAGGTCCCATGACCTATTTTAACCTACCTTCTATTAACCATTTCCCTTCACAAAATTTTAACCATACCTCATATCTTTTTCCCTATGTACTGGGAGAACTACATTGGCCTGAGGCCCTCAATTGAGCTATATAGGTAGCACTCAGTTGACACAAGGTCTGTTGAGGCTAGCTTGGCCATTAGGCTAGTTGACTACTTTAATTAGGGATATAAAATTGGCCTTTTCTCCTATTTTGGGGTTTTTAAGGCCATTGACATAAATTTTATATGCCAATATCAATACTTGGTGTCGACTAACATTAATGGACCCCACTGACATCGGCATCATATCAACCAATGTCGATGAACCCTACTGACATCAATGACTGGTTCATCCCTAGGGCCAAATAACCCATCTCCTAATTTTTGGTTTTTCCATACAAACTACCCCCAAATCCCTCCCAAACTCACCTAAAACCTACCCCACCCCATTTATTACCCCCCTCAATGCATTTTTTCAACTTAAATTTTAAATTTAGCCTAAAAACACAAATTAACATACTTAAATTCAAAATCAACTTGTAGAGGATCTTACCTCATCTCCATCTCCTCTGGGTTAGAATAGTTGGCCCTTGTGGTGGCATTCCTCCAACTAGGTCCCCTCCTAACTCTACCATCTCACTAGTACTCAAATCTCTTTTTCTCTCCAATAAAATGTCACACATGAGTGTTGGTGGGTTGTTGAACCCATTTTTGTCAGGTTTGGTCACCCATCAACATCAGCATCCTTAACCTAAGCCATCAAAATTGATAAAACTTCCTACTAATATCAATGACATAATTTATGTTGGCACCCTTAAAATAGAGTTTCCAACACCAACCACAATCCTTTGGACTATACCATTAATCTAGGGAAAATTGGAGATCACGTATATCTCATTAACCATGATAACTAACTTGGAGATCACATATATATCCCCAATCATAACAACTAACCTTGAAGATCACTTAAATCTCCACCCATGATAGCTTTGACTGGAGATCATAAATATCTCCTTTATCATTAACCCTTTTAAACCAACCTTACATTTCTTGTCTTGACCACTTATGTTACCTTTATATAGTTGGATATTATACACACACATGTCTATCAAGTGTTTTAGATTGTGACCAAGCTAGTATTATCACCTGCAACCTTTTGTGTTTACCAGGGGCACTTCCTACCTTGGATACCTAGAACATATGGACCATTAGAGATAAAACTTTGATAGTTTTCACCTTATCAGCTATCACTTACAAGCTATGATTTGATTATTTCTATCTGATTCTTCCTCACATTTACCTATTCTTGATTTTGTCAACTATACCTCATAGTAGTATATGTACCAGTAGTGATACCATGTTTTTAATCAATATCTACTCACCTAATTTACTTATTATCAAACCTGTACATGATTCTAGTTTATCCTCCATCAATTCCCATTTTGAGGAGGGATACCTCATCCAATACCTAGAGCATCTAACTCCTTTTTTAATCTTGTAACTTATCAATAAAAATTACAAGATAAAAAGGGGTAAATGTAGACACCAAAATTACATCACACATGTGCATAACTCCCTATGTCAAAACCCCCCTTGAGCCCCTTTTTAATAATTAGCCTTCCTAACCCATGCTTTTACCACTCACACATTTAATTAATTTAAATTATTTAATTAAGTTAATTAAACACTACTTATGCCACTTTACCTAGCCACCTCATCCTAAGACTAAATCTTAACCTCTAAGTCACCTCAAGACTTAGTCCCCTAATCCTAACTACCCATGACTTGTTCTCACCCCAAAAATAAATTTCTAACTAACTACATCCTTTTTAGCCTTGCATTTATACCATTTCCTAACAGATGCCACACTTGGCACAAGAAAAAACAAAAATAAGTTAAAAATAGCCCTTTTACCTATTCTCATGCCACCGATGTTAGTCAATGCATGGCTGACATCAATGGGATTGTTGACATCAATTACTTAAGCCAAAATCCAAACTAATGTTTAGGTTAGCAAAAACCACAAAAACTTAATTTTTTTCATATAGGCTTTGGCATTCAACTTTCTACATTCAATCTTACCATTACTCTACACAAATTAGTCTATATCAATTTTTGATATACTACATAGAGATTGGATTCTTTTAAACTGACAACACATGCTTGTCTTTCTATTCACCTATTGATTCAACATGCCTCACTAGAGCCATCTATTTGGCACCCATGGTTCATCCCTAAGTATATCTCTATGTTTTGGTAATTCCTTTAAATAGTCATTTTCTAATTACTTTAAATTATACTATTTATCATTTCATTAATATCCTGACTCTCCTTGTAGAGTTGTAAAACTCTTTCACCTATTTTTCTCTACTCTAAACATACCAACCTTCTATCTAGACCCGCCTAAGTCTTACACACTCCCTTACGAACCTTCCCAACCTCATAAACCTAACCAACATCTACTTTATAGCTCAAAAAAGTCTCCTACAACCCCTTGAGGACCTGATGCCCCTACCGACATTGATCACATAATTAACATTGATCATATGATCAACATCAACCATATCTATTTATCAACATTGATAGCCTAACTGACATCAATGACTATGTATTTCCACTAACCTCCTTGAGCCTTCCTCAACCACCTCCAAAAATAGTAACAACTCACATTACCTACACTGTGTCACTCTCTACTGCACTCAGACTGTAAGAATGGCATGAATATCTCTCTCTCTTACTCTCTCTTTCATTTTATTATTCATTACCAATTTTGTTTCAAAAAGTTGATTGTCATCCCTACAAAAGTTTGACACTTATAGGAACAAGTGCATAGCTTGGTAGCCCACTCATATATCTGATAACAAATATTTTTGGTGGTAGTACTTTCTTATTCATAAGTAGTCCTCCCCAATGAAAGAGGAGTGCTCAACATCATCTGGATATGATGCACAACAAATCCATGTTCTCTCTAATCTCTAATCCTTATCTTTCATCTCTTTTTCTTGTTAAACATCAAATAGATTCAAAATTTAGTGAAATATATCTTATGATATCATTAAATCATTCTTGGATAGAATATAATATGGTCAAATAACAAATATTGATCTTGTAGACTAATCCATAACCTTATATCTCTCTATCTCATCTAGACCAGATACATCAACTTGTGAGTAACTTTTTCACTATCACCACTGACCTCCAAAACTTATACAAAACATGAGCATGTCTTAAAATTCCTAAACATATCCATGTAATTGGTTTCATCACTATTTCATGATAACACATTCTTAATCATCTTCTCACTATTACATGGGTTTCTCATTATTTCCACCATTAGGTATGTTAGCGATTGGATAATTTGGATAATTATTTTAACACAATTTAAATATATATTCTATTTAAAAAACCTTCATGCACATGAAACATGAGTCTCACAATTCATCCTCCATCCCTTTTCAAACTTTGACTTGGTTAACTTTGACTGTTATAGAAAATATCCAAGAAATGTGCACTTTCCTCTAGGATCAACTCACACACCTAAAAACTCAATCACACCTATAGGTCATATGTAAATTTGAATACAAACTTAAATAGTTTTTATAGTCATTTGATACCATTCTAGGTTGTTTTAAACAAGATATTTCACATCAAGTCCTTGTTAGGGTTTTAAAGAGGTTTAACACATGTTTTTGTGTTAATGATTGTTCATAAAGGATTTCCCCTTAAATCCAAAACCAATTCCTATAGTTATTATCTATAACCCTTACCCATATCTCCTTAACAAATTAGGTTCCCATGTAGAGGTAACACATGTTAATGAACACTTGAAAGTCCTTCCTAGATTTGCGCACCTTCATTTTGTGTACTCAAAAGACCTTGAAACCACTTTTTATGCCTTTTATTGAAAAACATGACCTAATTTTTTTTTAAATATTTAAACTACATATCATACATTTTTCCATTATCACATACTCACACTTTCCTTGGAAACTGATCTTGATACCCCATTAAGCTTACACTCTCTCTACACCATAGTCTTCATACCTCAGTAGGCCTTGATCTATTCTTCATGCCTTCTTCCATGATCTTAAAACCTTAATTTCATGCTCAAAATCTCAATCTCATTCCATAAAACCTCTCTAAAACCATTCATCCTTAATATATATTAATAACAGACCATGATGCCTCATTAGACTAGGCAGGGTTTAGAAATGATCTAATTGCAGACTTGATTTGTAGGTTTTAGACCTATAGACTCACCCTGAGACTATTATGAGTGATAAAATTCTTCACATTCATTCTCAATAAAGCTTATATATTCATTCATTCCTATGTGTACTCGTCTTACCAAGCCACCAAGCTCATACCTTCTCATAAGGTCTCTTCATTGTATGACTAGTGTCAAGACTAGGCTTCTTAAGCACTTGAAACTTGAGAAATGACCTTGAAACATGTCTAAAAGTATGTAAAATTATGTTTCATGATCACACAACTCCAAACAACCTCTCACAATCTTGTACTTACTTTAATAAACTTTACTATTTACACCTTCTCATAAGGTCTAGACTAGGCTTCTCTAGACACATTGTACTTAAGAACTAGTATTAAAATATGATTTAATGCCCAATTTAATTGAACCTTGACATAAACCAATAGAATAATCATTAGGTTTCCTTCAAATTCTATCTCAACAAAGAGACATTAGGTTTCCTTAAAATTATCTATTGTCACATGGCTTCCTTATCACATCAAGCACACAAGCTCATACCTCAAAGATCACTCATCATGCATCTTCACCAGATGTACCTTGAAATCAATGACATCAACCTTGGCATCATTAGTCTTTACATATATAAAAACACTTCTCAACAAACTCCCCCTTTATCATTTATGTAAAAACATTTTTTAATCTGATTACTCTCATCTCCCCTAATCTGGGCAATATCTTTTTTTGAACTTTCTCTCCCTTTCACATTAATGGTAAAGGGTTATACATACTGTAACTTATGTAACCACTAATTCTCCTTATTTTTAAACTTCACTCAAAAACTCTTCTATGATTGTCAATAATTACACTTGGAGCTTATAATCAACTTGAATAGCTCCCCCTCAAACCAAGCATCCATCATGCTTTTGCTAACTAAATAGTGTCTCCATGAATCCTAATGGAGTCACCCCTATCCATAAGGTAATAAAACAATACAAACTCAAGATATTCCTAGATATCCATGCTCTCACAAGAATGAACACCTTTTATGATCTTGTTAGTCTTGATTGGCATCTCAGGATTGAGTTTTTCATCAATTGTTTGATCAATAATATGAGTTGATATTGGACATTCCTAACTTGATTTTACATCTTAAGTGTGCTCTACCATGCCAAATAGTCCACTTGGGATTTTATACTAATCATGACTCACTTTTAATATCTTTGGTTTCCATACATTCATTTTCCTTATCTATTGTAATATATGGGCTTCACACTTCTTATTTTGACTCGATGGACTTTTTACTCTATTAGGACATAATATTGCAATGTTTCCCATATTATGATAGTTTTAGAAAATAATCTTACACATACCTCTTAACTGATGATTTCTTTCATAATCCTATACATATTCATTTTTAGAGGGTCTTCTACACTCTTTTGCTCTATGACCAAACTGATTACATGCAAAATAATAACTACTGAATGAATTTAAAAACCTCATAGAATTAGCCTATTTGATTGGTGTCTTTATGTTGACCTTCTTGTCTTCATTAGCATTCTCTTTGACTTTATTTTCCTCCTTTTGGTCTTATTTAAAACCAAAACCTATCTTATCACTTGCAGACTTCTAGATACTCAAGATATTATCTAGAGCACCAGTACTAATTTTAAACTTCACAAAGGTCTTCAATTTGTTATATCCTTGATCCAACTCAACTTTAAAGGCTTCCATGTCCATTCCATAATTGATTCATTCTTCCTCTTTAGTTTTTAAGCTAGTAGTAACTATCTCCATATGTGATTCAATCTGATTGATGATCTCCTCAAACTAACCAATTTTCTCTTCATAGTCCTTGAATAAATATATTTATTTGTGATTCTTCCTTCTTTGAAACTTTAACCCCTCTAGAGCACTCACCAATTCTTCCTCAAGGTTCACTTCAGGCTCTTCTTCATCTGATTTTTCATTATCCATAAGGCCTTTCCCATTTTATCAACCCTCATTATTTATTTATATAACCATGAATAAGGTTTCATTATTGTCATGTTCATGTTCACTATTATCATCATCATTATCAGATAAACTCATATCACTTACATTAGATGAGTTATTATATTATTTGGTATAAAAACTTATCTTGTTCTTGAATGACCCTTTCCCACCTTCATACTTCTTGAAATATTTCTTGATTTTATCAGGAATATAAACCTTCTTATCATCTCCATGATGTTCATCATATTATTCATCATGCTCAGTCTTATCCTTGTTAGGACACTTAGATGCAAAGTGACTAATCTTACCACATTTGAAACTTTTGAAATATAACTTACCTTTACATGTACCAAATCCAAACTTTAATTTTCAAGCAAACATAGATATCAGTTCATCATCATCTACATCTAAACATACCTCATCTTTTACCTTCTTAGATTTTTACTACTTCTCAGTTTTGAATGTTGTTTCCTTATTTGGACATCTTCCTTCATTTGTTCTCATCTCATAGGTAGTCAAGATGCCATGAAGCCCATCCATATCTAGCTTTTCCAAATCTTACATTTCTTCTATTCAAGACAACTTAGAGTCAAACTTAGGAGTTAGAGATCTCAATACCTTTTGAAAAACTATACACTCTTTCACTTATTCTCCTAATCCTCTAATGACATTGATAACTTCATCAACCTTTATCAAGTAAGATGTGATGGTTTCATCTTCATTCATCTTCAAACTTTTAAACTATCTCTGGTGGGTCTGTAACTTATCCATATTTACCTTGGTGTCTTAAAGTTTTCCCATATCACCTCAACTAACTCATAGTGCATCACTTTCTAAAATTGTTCTCACTTTCCTTTTTCCCTGATGCATTAGTTGGTGGTGTAGGAGATAGAGTGTATCCATCCATAAATGATTGCCATATATCATGGCCCAATTGAAATCAGATATTTCCTCATTATAATTCTCCAAAAAGCATAATTATTACCAAGAAAGAATGAAGCCTTATTAGTAGCTAAACCACCTTGATCTTGTTGATTAGCCATCTTCACTTCTAAGATCTCCTTTAGGTTATTAGGAATACTTCAAAGGACTTAATATGATACCAAATGTTAGAATCACAATCAATTGAGAGGGGCAGGGGATGAATCAGTGTATTAAAAATTTATTTCAATTAATTCTTAGCATTCATGAACCATCACATCAACATATAGATCAAGTAATGCATTAACAATCACCCATACAAGCATGAAACAATATTACACAAGACAACACATCATATATGTGGGAAAACCTCAAGAAAAATAAAACCCACTGATCCCCAAAAATTAAATATAATATTATAACTAAAATATCATAATTTAATGAAGCACCAACTCCACATGGAGCACCAACCCTAATTAGCTAAGCACCAACTGAACTAGGCTTTATCAAGAACCAACTTGCAAGGAGGCACCAACCCCCTAGATGAATCAGTACCAACTCAGCCACCTAATACCTTTGATCACCTTAAGAACAAAATATTTTTCATACAATAGATAATGATCACCTTCTTCATCTCTTTTCTCACTTCAATCCCTCTCAAAGTGTCTTCTAGGCCTCTTTGTTAAATTAGTTCTCTTCAAGACTGATTAGGTCATACGACCTTGATCCTCATATCTAGACACACTTTCATATATTATTTATAGATCATATACACTCCTTTTATGGTCTACAATACCTAATTATACTCACAATATGTTATATCATTTGCATACACTCATACACACACAAATAAGCCTAAAATTGCCTTGTATTTATAGAAACCTCTTGCTCATATCCCTCTTATTCATCCATGCATAAATTCACAATTATATTACATTTTTAATAGGTCTTATAACATGTTTCATACATGAATCAATAATTACAAAAGGTCACCCACAACTTGAAAGATCAAAACCTCTTTTAGACCTTACGGAGACCTAATTTAATTAGGCCTTCATTAACACACATTAGCCTTTTATATCTTTGAGACACTTTCAAAATTTGCATATGAAAGGAACACTTCATATGTGATGTAGAATACCTATCTTATCCCCTACTTAACCTAGTTCTAACACCTATAATATCACATTTAGGCATTAATCTTGATTTACTTCTCTTTGTCTATCAACTCTTTCTCAAGATGTTTGTCATCATTATCTCTCTTAATCTTCATTAATAGGATTATTTATTTCAATTATATGTCTTTAAAACTTCCAAACAAATATAAATACACCATTCATATTTTCTTATTTATCATTCATACCCTTTTTTATGCTACCTCATTCACTTGCCTATGAGCTTATCTAGGCCAAAACACCTCAATCCTGATCAAGGTCTTAGATTGACAATATATCAACTTGTATGGCCTCACTTAGGATTAAACTTTTTTTCCCAACCTCACTCAGACCTTATTACAATCTCAAGTGTCTACTCTACCTCTTAAACCCACAATCTCTCTTCAAGTTTATTATCCTTTTTTTGATTAATTTGTCTTATATGATCTAGTACAATGGAATATTTGAAAAAAAAGTACATATTCTACCACCCTATATCATGTTTCAACTCTTAAAAAACTTTCATAAGCTAACTCCCTTGGCTTGACCTCTTACTAGCCTATTGTTCTTTCTAATTAGCCTTGTTAGGCCTAATTGGCCCCTATTTACAACTTATACACCATTTTTCAATATGTACAATCACATACATGTCTAAAACTTGTAAAATCCTTTAGATAATAATTATTACTCACTAATTACAAATTTTCATTAAAATCCACTAGTTTAATAACTAGTTATACCAATTTTTGTTCCTAACCCTAAATTAGGGTTTTCATGGTTTTGTACAGGTTTGAGAGGGCTCAAAATTGTTTTACTCATTCTTGATACAATTTCAAAACTTCCCATGAATTGATTAAGGTCTATCTATCTTATTAAAATTCTCTTTATGCCTTAACTTCTCTCCAATAATGTCTCTTCTCCTTAAACTGTCAGTTTTATAAGACTCTTTTCAACACAATCTACCTATCTAAGGTTGAAATAGGGTTTACAATACCTAATGACTTACCTACTAGTTTGGAAGTGTTCCTTCACTATTAAAACTCATCATGATGTTTTAAAATACAATTTTCATGTTTTTTAATCCTCCATTCATGACTATAGTCCATTCTTGCTTATCAATTTTTGGACTATATCTTGACAACAAGTATGCACACAGTCTGGTTATATGAACTTTGAATGCTTGTTTGGGATTAAATACAAACCCTCATACATGAATGACAACTCAGTAAAATGAAACACTTATAGATTACATGAAAACCCATTACTCATTACCTTAAGAGGTTTTTCCTTCATGAGGTTATAGATTTGAATGAAGATAAATTAGTTACTATTCATAGACCTACATAACACTATTTCTTGCCACCTATATTACAAAATATTTATCCAAGATATTTAAGGCTATAAACACTTCAATATGCATCCATGGAACATTGTAAACATAAAGATTCAAAAGTAACACTCTGACTTATTTTCAACTTTATTTGATTTCATTCATGTATATTTACAACACAATCCTTCAAGATAGAAAATATAGAGCTCTTCTTGTTTTCAGTCTTGAGTTATCTCCATACCTTTTCCTCTCATAATTACTCATTGACTCATAAAAACTAATTACCAAATCCTATAATATGATTCTAACATATAAATCACACCAAAAATTATTCATACATCTTTCATACTTGAATAACTACTTGGCAACTTCTCATAGACATTACATTTCAATTCTTTGGTTTATGTCACCTTATTTATGAGGTGTACATTAAAACAATTTTATAACTTACCTAGAATCACTTAAATACCCCACACACACACTTGATAACATGACTTTCATTAACAACTACTTCAAAACTCTCTTAACATACTAATAACATTTCAAGTATTCAAATTTGTGTTTTGGTAGGAAAATCTCCTAAGGCTAAGAATAACTAATACCATGTGACCTAATGAATTTGACACTCTTCTAAGGTCCTTATAGGACTTATAACACTTGACTAGACCAAAACACATTGAGATGTGTGAACTTTTTTGATGCCCCTACATCATACTACCAAGGAAGAAAGAATTAACTACTATACTTTTTCCTTATCTTCTAATTCATACCTATTGAATCATCCACTATTGTTTTTGATACATCATGTTCCTCACATATGATTTCATTCTTGCCTCTATCATAAACTATCATATTTCCTTCTTTGATCTACTTTCTTGTACCATCTTGAACTTGATGTGTACTCTCTCTTACCTCTTTGCCTCTATCATATGGGTTGTCTATTCCCCACATCACTGCTCCAACATCTGTACTTTCATTTTTCCATGCTATCATCACCATGATTTCAATAATAATATTAGAAATTTAATGCCTAGCTACTTCAATTTTCTTTGTGGTTTCCACCAACACTTTCTCTTATTGTCTTTTGTCCTCATGATTGAGGTTGATAATTACTACAACTATTTTCTCCTCAGTATCTACCTTTTCATCTTGTAAATTTTCATTTATAGCTATTATTTCTTTCTCTAACTGATGAGCACTCTCATATATAAACTGAGAATTATATTTCACACCTTCTTAATGCATTTATACTTATATTTATAAACCTTTAATAAGGACTTCAAACTAAACTTCTTCTTTATCCTTCTCAACACCTAGATGGCTGCAAGTTTCATCTTGTTATTCATTCAATTTCATCATCTCCTCCTCAAGGTAATTTTTAAATTATTTTTCACTTTGTTTCTCTCTCTTTCTATACCTCTTTATCTCCCATTTGAGTTGCTTGCAAATAAATCTCTTCCACTTCATTTCCTTTTTTTTGGCTTGTATCTTCCTTCTCTTTATCTATTACTTGATTAACCACTTGATGGAACTCTTCCTCATGACCCATCCAAGGTGTGGATTCTCACTTTATTTCAACTACTCTAATATAACCAAAAAATGATCTAATTTCTACCTCACCTATTACATTTATTTTTCCATCTCTCTCTTCTTGGTGTCATCATGCATTATTTTCTCTTTATGGTAGCTCTTCTCACTCTTGCCCTACTTCATCTTTTCTCTCTCTTTATTCATCTTATCTAATATGTCTATCAATCTCTTGGTCTCATATGGACCTATTTTCTCTAACAATTCTTCTCTCATTTGCCATATCATGACCTCTCACTTGGGTCTTTCTCATTCACTCTATGACCTCTTACCTGAGTCTATCTTCTTCTCTTGTCCTTTCATTAGGACACTTTTATCTCTCCTAAAGCTCACTTTTGAGATCACTCTCTTCAAATTTTTAACATCTCTCTTACACTAAGACTTCACTAGCTTCAGGGATGGCTACCAATCTTATCTTGCACTCACAACTTCAATACTATCTCATGAATACTTCAAAAACTCAAACAAAAGACAAACTAAACATGTAGCTTTTTTGATGACCTTATTGTTAAATGTCCACTACTACCCAATGAATCAACCTGATCTAATACTAAATGATGTATAATACTGATCTCATTCCCTACCTAACCTAGTTTTAACACCTACAATATCCCATTCATGCATCAATCTTGATCTGCTTCTCTTTGTTTGTTAACTTTTTCTCAAGATGTTTATCATCATTATCTCTCTTAATATTCATTACTAGGATTATTTATTACCCTTCACTACCTTTAACACTTCAAAATAACTCTCACTACACCATTCATCTTCTCTTATTGATCATTCATACCCTTTTTCATGTTACCTCATTCACTAGCCTATGAGCTTATCTAGGCCAAAACACCTCAATCCTAATCAAGGTATTAGATAGAAAATATATAGACTTATATAGACTCAATTAGGCTTAATAAATTTTTCCCAAGGTCACTCAGACCTTCTTATAATCTCAAGTGTCTACTCTACCTCTCAAACCCACAATCTCTCTTCAAGTCTACTAGCCTTTTTTTTTACTAATATGCCTTATATGGTCTAGTATAGTGAAATATTTGAAAAAAAATTACATATTATACCACCTTATATCATGTTTCAACTTTTTACAAATTTTCATAAGCTAACTCCCTTGTCTTGACCTCTTAATAGCCTCTTGTCCTTTCTAATTAACCCTTTTAGGCCTTATTAGATATTGTTTGCAACTTAGACCCCAATTTTCCATATGTACGGTCTCATACATGTCTAAAAATTTGAAAATAATTTATATAAAAATGATTAATCATTAATTAAAAAATTTCATTGAAATCCACTAATTTAATCACTAGTTATACCACTTTTTGTTCCTACCCCTAAATTAGGGTTTTCAAGGTTTTGTACAAGCCAGAGAGGGATAAAAATTATTTTAATTGTTATTGAGAGAATTTAAAAACTTAATGTGAATTTATTAAGGATTTTATATATTATTACCATCCTCTCCATGCCTTAAATTCTCTCTAGCAACATCTCTTCTCTTTAAACTATGAGATTTACAAGACTCTTTTCAAAATAATCTTCTTGTCTAAGGTTGAAACAAGGTTTACAACACCTAATGACTTACCTAAAAGTTTATAAACATTAAATAATCATTAAAAATCATAATTATGTTTTAAAATACCATATTTATGCTTTCAAATCTTCCATTCATGACTATAGTTCATTCTTGTATATCTATTTCTTTATTGTGTCTTGACAAGTATGCACACAGTCTAGTTATATGAACTTTGAATGTTTGTTTGGGATTAAATAAAAACACTCATGCATAAATGATTAATCAGTCAAATGAAACACTTATAGATTATATCAAAACTTTTTATTTATTACCTCAAGAGGTTCTTCCTTCATTAGGTTGTATACTTGAATGAAGACAAACTAGTTATTGTTCACAGACCTACAGAACATTATTTATTTCCACATGTATTAAAAACCATTGCTCCAAGAGCTTGAAGGCTATCAAAACTTCAACATACATCCATGAAATATTTTCAACACAAATATTCAATAGAAACACTCTGAATTATTTTTAACTTTATTTTATTTCATTCATGTATATTTACAACACAATCTCTCAGAACAAAAAATATAGAGTTATTCTTGTTTTCATTCTTGAGTTATCTTTGTACCTTTGCCCCTCACAATTACTAACTAACTCCTGAAAAATACTCACCAACTCCTATAATATGATTCTAATATATAAATTGTAGACATGTAAATTTGGCCACTAGTGGCTTCATATCTGACTTTAGATCAATTCTTGCCAATCATTGAATAATTAGCCCAAGAATTTCTATTAATCTCAAATTTGGATTTATAACCTTGCATTAAATCAATTAAACAAGGAAAATACACATATTGATTAATAAAAATCAAACAAATGACCAAATGCCTAAAAAAATTAATTAACTTGCACACCCTAATCAAAATCAATTAGCAAGTTAAATAAAGTTCAAATCCTAATTGAATTCACCCATGAGATAATAAATCAATTAAATTAATTAATAAAAAGGAAATTCAAGAGCATCTTAGAAATTTCTAGAACACACTCATTACCTTTGTGAGTTTTCACTTTTGAAAAATATTAAAAAGAATATTCTAAGAATATGCCAAACTCAACCAAAGTTAATAAACTCAACCATGTTTAGATTTAACCAATTTCAAGGGATTTGAAAGCCTATAAAATCAATCCTAGAGCTCTTCATTTAGGGATCTCAATCAAAGTAGATTTATAATACAGGAATAGATTAATGAAGCTAAAAACCTAGTGTTATAATGTTGAAGTTGAGCCAAGCCATATCAATAAATCCAAGCATTCAACAATGGTACATAGAGGAGATGATGTTAGCCATATGTCATTGATAAATACTTCTTATGCATAAGCTGAGAAAGCCAAATGAAGAAATCATTTAGAACTCTCAAGGAAGGTAAAGATTGTTGTTCTTTGCATTTTAGTTGGGGTTTTAATTTTTATTTATTCATTAAGCTTCCCCTAAGATCTAGGCTTAGATATGCTAGTATGTTAGTGAGTTGATTTCATGTTTTTATGGACTAACACTTTATCTAACATCCTCTCTTTGTCAAATTCTTTGATCACAAATGGCACGCCTGGTGGGACATGATTGTGCACCCCACATCTTTGAATAAAAATAGCTATTAAAATAGCTATAATTTTTAATTTGTTTGTTTTCTAAATTTTATATATGATGTTCTTAATATTTTTTTCTTAATTATCTCAAATTTTCATTAAAATATGATTTGTAGTTTAAAATTTATGACTCTTTTAGTGATTGTCACTTTTTATTTATTAATTATCGAGTACAAATGGTTAGTACAGAGCTAATAACTTTTTTTTTATTTACTAGTTTTACCTAAATTTTTACATAGAGGTAAAACCTAAACCTATAAATAACCTCAAAAAAATTCATGACAAATAGATATATATTTTAAAATTTATGACTAAATTATTGACTACATATTTTTATGATTTTTGTGTTTAGTTTTCTTGTTTTTAACCTTCTAACTTGTTTGCATGTTTCATAGATTTATTTTATTTTTTTGAGAATTTTTGAGTTGTTTTTTTGAGATTTTTTCTAACCTTTGCCTTGCCTAACATGTTTGATTTTTTTGGGTTTTGCCTTCAACTCGATAGATTTAACCTTTGAAAGTTGCTTATCTCATTTGATAAATAAGCTTCAAGGCTAAACAAAGTTCTGACCTTTTCTTTGCAGGACCTATTTGGAGAAAACTATTTCAATATAAATTAGTCTTTTCACACTTCATTTATATGTCTTAAAAAAAATAGAAATTCTTCATTTTGGTGATTAAAAAAACTTTTTAGGGTGTTTTATTGGTTAAGTTTTTGTGGTTTCTTTCAAAATTCACAACTTAAAGCCAAGGGCTAAAAGAACACCACCACACATTTCATTTAGTGTTATAAAATTGAATACACTACAAAGATTTTGCAAGTTATTTTCATTATTTGTTTATTCTAATCTTTTGTGAGTAAATAGGGAATTTTACATGTATGCTCTCCCATCTATTCCCTTTAGGGAGCTTTTGTGATCAACAGCACCAAATTTTATTGGGTGGTTTGCAATTATTTACATTTGTACTTCTTAAATCCAAGGGGATAGTAATGAATATAATCAAACACTTTCAATTTGGTGTAATTAAATTAACTTCACTTCAATTATTTTCAAATTTTTTTTTTGATTATGTGGTTTAGTGAAAAGATACGTGCATGCATTCTCTACCATCTGTCCCTTTTAGGGAACTTTTGGGATTAAAAATGCCATCTCATCGCACTTTGAGCCTAGTCCAAGGCATGGAAATAATGTCATTTAAATCCCTCCCAAAAAACTCATAATAGTATTGGGTGATCTTAAGGTGACCATAAAGTCTTTCTATTGTGTCATTTATTTCATGCATCTTGGCTTGTGAGGGGGACTTCATTACCTCCCATGAGTTTTTTAGGGAAGCTTTGACCTAGGGTTTCATCTCCTAGCATCAAATTCATCACCACCACTAGGATCAAAGTTTTGAGAGGTTCAACCACCTTTTAGTATTGGGATTAAGTACCAGGATGTATCTACACATTAGACATCATACTACACTAAGCAAGTGACAGATGTAGTGGTTCAAAAAAGGGAAAAACTTTTTTACAACAAGCCAAGTGTTGTGGATACCCAATTAAAGTGTGATTCTTTTATATTTTTATGTGAAATTTATATGTATTTGATCCATCTAGAAACATTCAAAAAATAATTAGTTTAGTCAACCCCATATTGTCATATCCTTACTAGGATTTAGATGATTATACTTAGTGTATTTTGGTCATGTTTGCTTGGTGTGTTAGACTTAACTTTTATTATCCAAACCATGTCATTTGATGAGTCATGATTCCACATCACTCCACTATTTAAGGAGGTGTTATACTATCTATATAAAACTTTGATTTAATTTATAAAACATTCCCTTTTTGTGTCAAAATATTGGGAGTAGCACTTGATTGATGAGGGCACTATTATGCTACCTAAATCATTTCAAAATATTGTGCCTTTGAAGTCTTGAAACATAAATCATTTGTCACATCATCTTTTAGGACTATAAACACCATTAGGTTGCCCATTCTATTTCAAAAGACTTATCTTTTTTCATCTTGCATCTCCATTATCATTTGTTTACAACCAATCACTTGAGCCTTGTTGAATCTTGGATTAGCATGGTCACGTTGTTCAAATATTTCTATATTTTTGTCATCAAATTCATATTTTACCTTAGTTGAGTCATTTATTAACTATTACAAGTTCAACTTCAAATATTGGTTGATTTTAGTTTAGACCTCAATTCATGGGGTTGATACCCAGATCTTCCTCTTTTGGATTATGTAACTTGGGTTACTTCGTACCTCAAATTTAAAAAATTATATTGTTTTACACTTTTATTTTGGTCAAATTAGTTTATCTTCAAATGTCTCTTGTTTAGCATCTTATACCAATCAAATCATTTTTTATGCCTAGAGTCATGTACCTTATCTATGTTAAACTATTCTAAGTTTATTAGATTAATCATTCATCCTTTTTAAGTCAATATTTTACCACTTTTTGGCCATTATTTCTTGTATATCTTGTTTGAGCCTATCTTTTGACTCTGTATTTGGACAAAAGACGTAACAAATTTTCCCTTTAGTAGCTTAGACCTACTTGGAACATGTTTTGGCATTAGAGTTTGGTAGTTTAATTCTTAGGTCATTTTGTGTGACCTTATATGTATCAAACACTTAGCATTTGTCATTTAATGCTACACTACTTTTATCAAGTCTCTGCATAGACTTTTTGGATATTTAGCTCCACCTTTGACCAAGATTTGAACCCTTTATCTTTCTAAAAGGAATATGTTTTCTAGAGTTTATATAAAATTAATCCCTTTTTTATTGTGAAATATTTGTCATTTAAATTGAACATGGCTCACTATACACGTAGTGGAACTATGTACAATTCTAGATATGGAAATCCTTTCACACAAGGGGACTTTGTGGAAAACCCTACTGAAGATAATATCATTTGGGAAATAGATTATTATCCACACCAAAACATTCAACCAAGGGGATAATAACAAGATCTTTTGGCCAACTATTTGGTTAGTACACCTCCATATATAGAGGAAGATCAAGAGATAATGACCCAATACTTATCTAGCATACCATCAATTGCCAAAAGTACTAAACAAAAACCTTATCACATCATAACACCATCAATGTATGATCCCAATACAACCATAGAGGTAGGTTATGAAAACTTAAAAAATATAGAAAGAGAGCCTTCAAACATGTTTTACAATTGGAATCATCAACAGTTCTCTTATAGAAATCTTAATGTCATTGTACCAATACCTTATCAAAACCTATATGTGTTCCCATGGATGACCACTTTGATCAAATACATCAAGCATACTAGACATATCTCAATTTAGTGCATAACTTCACTAAGATGGCCTTGTCAAATGCACCTCTTATTAATCTAGCTCCTTGAACAGAAGTTTTAACAAAGTTGACAAGTCAAGGCAATCAGGGTTTAGACCTATTTATGCAAAACACTTCAATAGAAACCATGTTCAATACACTAATTATAGAGGAAATATCTTCAGTTTATACACATTATACTGAGCAAAATATAAGGGATAATGTGAAAGCAACATCTAATTTAAACCAAAATGGTGTTGGCATACAAACAATTAATCAACAACAAAATATGCCTTTAGCTAGTACCATTAGTGGTTTTCAAAATTAGGGAGTAGGAACTTCTACATCCCAACCTCAATTAACTACTTCTAATCCTCAAACAACTACTTCTTCAATTGTATAACCAAAAAGATTAAGTATCCATCCAATAAGCAGTGTCACACTACAATAAAATTTGTTGAATCCTACTCTTTCCCAAAATTTGATGAGTAGTATTCCATAATAACAAGCACAATCAAGTATCGTAACACAATAGAGGCTGACCACATTACCACCTCAACATGGGGAAATCAATGTTCCACCTCACCAAGTAATAGTGAACATACCTCCTCCTTTTCAGGCTAATATACCAATCCAAAATTAAATGATGTCTAATTAATAGCATGTATATATTGGTCAGTGGCAGTTACCAAATCTCTAACATGCATCCACTTCTCAATAGTTATTCATTTAACAAAGAGGTTCCAATTTTCCTCAATTACCTTCTAGGAATTAATTACCTTTTGTGCAAAACATACCATAATTATATAGATATGATCTTGGCTCATAAGTTCCCACTCAACAGCAAGGTTTGAATAGTCGATAATAAGTCCCTTTTCAACCACAATAGTCATAGTACAGTTATATCCCTCCATCCTATCCTCAATATCCACAAAACCAATCATACATATCTAACCCCAACCAAAATGTCACACCACCATAGGTACAATTTTAATAATTACACCCTAATCCACGCATGCATATTCTTGGACCATTCCTTAACAAATCCAACCTACCCCAAGAAATATCTCCATCATACCCTAGTCTAAGTAATCCACTTTTGACTTCCCAACCATCCATCTAGACCAATATTTCAACAAGTTTCTTTAAACAAGAATTACAATAAATGAAAGATGCAAATGTTACCATCCAAGCTGAAAAATAGGTTTAAAAGTTCAAATTGGATGATGTGTGTTCATATCCTTTTAACATGGAGTACTTACAGATTCCATTCCCTCTAGGATATGAGCCACCCAAGTTTGACAAATAAAAGAGGAAAGGTGATCCCAAATCACATCCGATGGAGTTCTTTGTTACATGTTAGCTAGTGGCATATAGTGACTTTTATTTTTTGTTTTTATTTATAAGGAGTTTATCTAGACAAACCTTGGAATGGTTACTAAAACTACTAAAGAACTCAGTTTCTAACTTTGATGATCTATCAGATAAGTTTATGTAACACTTTTCATACAATCTCAAGCATGAGATTTCACTGGTAGACTTAACTCAAGCACAGCAAAAACTAGGTGAAAGTTTCATAAGTTATCTACAGTGATGGAGAGCCCTTTCCATCCATTTTACCTATAGTCTACCAGACAAGTAATTAGTAGCTATGTTTACCAAAAATCTATATAGTGAAATATCATACTATCTAGAGTTACAATGTGTGCATACATTCAAAGAGATCATTGACAAAGGTTTAGTAATCAAAAGAGCCCTTATTAACAAAGGGATCATAAAACTAAATACAACCAATTAGAATAATGGCCAAAACCAAAAATTAGACCAATAATCAGCATCAAAATCTAAACTAAGTGCAAGCATCATAATTGGCACAGGCTAAAACAATTTAACTACAATAAAAATGTTGTCAAGAATGGATTAATAAGGTCACACCATGTCCAAATGGTGAAAACACCATCTACTCAGCCAACACCACCTTTTCATCTTACTCATACCTAAAAACCTCTTCAATAGCCACAACATGCATAATAAACACAACTTAGGCCAGCACAACAAATGCAACAATTACAGCAGCCTTTGACTTTACAAAACCCACCTCCTCCAAGGAGGAACCCACCTATTCATTGTCCTTTTACCAACCTTAGAGAACCCATTGAAGTAGTATTTTGAAAGCTCATAGTGGCTAACCTAATTAGATACCCTGTTCCAAAAGAGTAATATCATGAGGGTACAAACATGCCAACCTGGTACAAGCCAAAATAATTCTATGAGTTTCATGGGGTTAAAGGCCATAATTTGTAACATTGTGTGAAATTCAAACATGTCATTCAAAATATGTTAGATAATGGTGAGATCATATTGGATAATGGAGCTTCCACATCCAATCAAAACCTTGACATCTATCAAAACCCATTTCCTCAACATAACAATCAACAAATGAAATAACAACAATAACATCAACAATAAAGGTCAAATCAATAGAACCAATAAAGCCAAAATAATGGATAAAATAAAGGCCTAGTGACCATAAACAAAAAAACCTACCATGTCATTTCACATGACTATAACTAAGTTGTAGGTCATATCTCTAGAGGTAGAATTAACACCATTTTCATCAATCCTAGACCAAATTTTAACCAGACAAGACCATTGCTAGTCATACCAAACCAAAATCAATCATTCTAATAACCCTTCTTTAACCTGAGACCACACACAGGTGAACCAACAAGTAGGGTTTCCCACATTAGGACCTTATAATGAAACTCATCATTCACCCATGACCACACTCAAGTGCATCAGTGATTAAGACTTATCTTATCTGGCCCCCCTCTACCATCATCGGTTAGCAATAATAGTCATTTATATAATCCTAATTATTTAATCACAACTCGATGGTCTAAAATTACCATACTAGGCCCACAACCACCTACCACTTCACCCATCATCCACCCCACCATTTGACCTTAGAATAAGCCCTTTAACATTGTTTAAGAAAATACATTTGATATAGTGGAACAATTACAATAGATGCTAGCACAAATATATAATTTAGATTTATTGTGCACATCAACAATCCACAAGAAAATCTTGAATAAATACCTTATCTAATACACTATTTTTAATGATATATCCCTTGACCATTTTCAAGCTTTGATTGGACACCTAGCTCCAACCCAACAAGTCACATTCAACCAAAGTGATATGTCACCTCTAGGCCCACTACATAATAATCCATTATACATTGAAGTATATATAATAAGGCATAAAGTAAAATGTGTCCTTATAGATAATGGATCAAGTATAAGCATAGTGTCTCTCAAGCTCATCAAGCTTCTTGGGTACACAATGGTGGATTTCTAATCAAAAATAATCACCATCAAAGGATATGAAAATTAAGAGCATGAATTATAGGGCACCATTAGCTTGCTAGTTATCATTGGGCCCTTGACTCATGATACCCTTTTCCATGTGTTGGATCTTGATTTATCATATAATATGCTTTTGGGTAGGCCTTAGTTACATGAAATTCATGCAATCCAATTGATATTGCACCTATGTATCAATTTCTCTCATTTAGAGATGGAGGTTAACATTCCAATATATTTGCATCCATATGAGCATTGTAAACATCTAGAGGCTGAGTTCCAAAGTTACAACTACTATTTTATCATGAATCCATATAATTAGTAAGATAATGGGAACATAATACTCCTTGAATTACCAAAAGATAATTGCATTGATCCTATTACCCTTGATTCTCTCAATCACATGCCACCTCCTAAAGTATCCAATCATTTTACCATCTTTGCTAATGGCCCAAGAGATTACTTGACTCATGATACATTTCATATTTCAAAGCTTCCTCAAAACCCAAAAGCCTTTAGAAGACCTAAATCTATGACACACATGCACTGGTAAAGAAAGGGCAAAGGCCAAGTTCATAATCTAGGACTAGTCATTTTTCATACCATCTTCTAGCCTAAAACAAGACGCTATTGAAGGAGATGAGTCATGGTTGTATAATGATAATTTGGCCAATTTTTACAAGAACCCCAATTATTCCATTCCTAATTGCATCATGAAAAATCAAGATTATGAAGGAAGGGGCCTCGAGGCAAATCTATATGAAACATTGGATTCTATTTCTATGACCAATTATAAAGGACCCTATGGACATGGATTTAAACCACCTGGGGGTGACCCCATATAACTTACTCATGTTCCATCACCATCGACTAGTGATGAGGATGTCATCAATAAAGTAGAGTTTGATCATAGCTTACTTAATGACTTCGCCTAGACTAACCTATTTGATAATCACACCATTTACACTCTTCACCCAATTATTCATAAAAATACCCTACCATTATATTATACCCAACTAATATATTGGGACCAAAAAGAGACACACATACCAATTGATGAGTTTCAAAATGATGAAGTATTCTATGATTTTTTAGGCCTTTAGGACAATGTTCTATTGGGAGATCATAAATCAGGATTCTCAATCAAATTGGATCTTAAAGCCTATTTTGGAGAATGGTTGAACACCCTTAGCCAAAATAAAATAAATAAAAAATTGAGGTCTCAAAGTGAAAATCTATTGAGGTGCTTTTTGACCAAGGAAATAGTAAAGATAAAGGCTAGTCTAGTAGTGAAAACCTTTTTCAGGTGCCACTATATGGGCGTGTTTAAACTTCTTCATCTATAAAACTGGAGACCACCAATAATTAACTTATCTATGGGTCCATATTCAGTATTGAAGAGCATCAATATTTTGATCAAATCATGTAAAAAACTAACAATGATGAAGTTCACTCTAGATCTGAGTTTAGCTCTAAAGAGCAACGGGCTTTTGATCACATCATTCAAGAGGATGCTAATAAAAAACATGATAATGGTTCTAAATTCAATCTTAGGAAGCTTTTGATCAAGTCATATAGGAATTTTTGACTATCTTTGTCACATGGTCTGATCTCCCATTAGGAGATTTTGATTCATCATGTCTTAGAGATCTTATCAAAAAACTAGTCCTAACAAAGAACTCTAATGTTTCTAATCAGTTCAAATCATTACCAACTATCTTTGATGATGGCTCAAATCTTCTAGTGAAAGATATGATAGAGGTTACAATCAGGTCCCTAGATGACCCAAAGTGGATCAAGCTAGGTGCATCCCTTATTAAGGAGTGTGAAGTCCTCACATCCCTACTGAGGGAGTTTGTAGATATATTTGCTTGGGCATATTTTGACATGCTAGGTTTGGACCCCACTTTAGTTTTGCACCACCTTGTGGTCAATCCTGATGCCAAACCAATAAAATAAAATTTATGTAAGATGCATCCTTAGATTGCTATATTAGTGAAGAAAGAGTTAGAGAAACTCTTAAAAATAGGATGCATTAGACTAATTGACTACTATGAATGGATTTCTAACATAGTACCTATCAGCAAGAAACCAAAGGAAATCAAAAGTCATAATGATTTCTATGACATTAACAAAGCATGCCCTAAGAATGACTTTTAACTACCTAATATTGACATGATAGTCAACTCCATAGTGGGTTATGAAATGATTTCACTAATGGATGACTTATCAAGTTACAATCAAATCAAAATAGCACCAAAAAACCAACACAAAACAACATTCACCACTCTTTTGGGAACATTCTATTATCAGGTGATGCTATTTAGCCTTAAGAATGTAAGGGCCACTTATCAAAGAGCTATGATAGTCATATTTCATGATATGATGCATGACACTATCAAAGACTACGTTGATGACATACTAGGTAAATCCAAAACTAGGGCTGACCATCCAACAACATTAAAGAGGATATTTGAGCAACTACAAGAATACAAATCCAGGCTCAACCCCAAAAAGTGTGTTCAGAGTTATGTTAGGAAAATTATTGGGCTTTATCATGTCTCATAGGGGCATTGAATTTGATCTAGCTAAAGTAAGAGCCATAATAGAGATGTTAGCACCAACCAATTTGAAGGAGCTCCATAGTTTATAGGGCAAGATCTAGTCCATATGACACTTCATATCTCAATTATCAGATAAGTGACATCCATTTACACACCTACTGAAGAAAGGTGTCATATTTCATTGGGATAATAATTGTCAAAAGGATTTTTAGAAGCTAAAGGACTATCTCATGAATCCCCTAGTTCTATTGCCTCTAATTCCATGGAAACCATATCTTTCTACTACTAATAATGCTCTAGGGGCACTTCTATCTCAACATAATGATCAGGGAAAAGAGAATGCAATGTATTATCTAAGTTATACACTAGTTACGTATGACCATAACTATACACCCTTCAAAAAATCTTGTCTCATTATGGTTTTTGTAGCTCAAAAACTACACTACATGTTGAATAATAAGACCATAGTTATTTCCAAATTAGATCCACTTACATAGCTACTATCAAAAATAGCTTTGCAAGGCCATATGGCCAAATGGATCATGATACTCGGTGAGTTTGAGATAGAATATGTAAACTAGAAAGCAATTAAGGGGCAAGTTCTCATAGATCAGCTTGTTAAAGCACCTCTTAAAGACATAAAGCCATTAACATTCCAATTTCTTGATGAATCCATCATGACCATCATTGAAACACCAATTAAGGAGCAGCCCTGGAAGCTATATTTTGATGGATCATTCACTACACATGGATTGGGGATAGGAATTTTATTCATAACACTTCAAGGGGATCTAATCCCCAAGTCATTCATAAATATATTTCCTTGTACTAATAACATGTTTGAATATGAATCACTCATTAAATGGATTCAATAGGCATTACAATGAAACAATGTCATCTAATAGTTTATGGTGATTCTTAATTAATCATCAATAAGTTTATAAACTACTTCCAAACTAAAGATGACAAGCTGGTTCCATATAAGGCAATGGTTGACACTCTCAAGAAATAAATTACTGACATTCAATTTGAGCATATTATAAGATCAAGCAATAGAATAGAATATGCCATGGCTACCATTGTATCATTGATTCATCATGTAGACATAGCTAGTGAGTATCAATTTCTTGTAGAAAATCTAACAGTGCTAGCTCATGAACCTTCAACTATTGAAATAATATGTCATATTATTAGTCCCATCTCTAATTGGTACTCAGACCTATATGCCTATTTACATGAGCAAATCCTCCCACCAGACTTATCCCAAAAACAAACCAAATCTTTCATCCATAATGCTCAATGTTATACCCTACTTGGACTAACCATATAACATCATAGTTTTGATGAAACTCTGATTAATTATTTACCTTCAACACAATCTATACTAGCATTATGGAAAGTTCATGAAGGATCATGTGGAGTGGGGTAGTCCTATCCAAAAATATCTTATATACTAGTTAATATCAGTTGATGATGGATGCAAATGCAGTTGCATATGTCAAGAAATGTGATAAGTGTCAATGTCATGCTAATTTGATTCATACACCTACCAAGACCTTAAAACCAATGATGGCACTATTACCATTTGCTACATGGGGCCTTGACCTCATTGTTAAGATAAACCCCACCTCATCAGATGGCCATAAACATATTCTCATCACCACTAAATATTTCACTAAGTGGGTCAAAGTTATACCCCTCACTTATGTGATTAGAAAAAAAAATTCTAAATTCATCTTTAACCATCTCATCTACTGATATGGTATCCCTTCTAATATTATAATTGATAATAGAGGATCATTTAAGAACAAGCATGTTGAAAATCTATGTGTTGAATACAAGATCATGCAACACTTTTCAATGACATATTACCCTCAAGGTAATGGCTAGGCTAAAGCATTAAATAAAACCATTATCAACATTCTCAAAAATATTTTCAATGATTTCGGTCATGATTGGCACCTTCAAATATTTCATGCCCTTTGGGCATACTATACCAATCATCACACACCCACAGGAGCCACTCCATACTCACTTTTTTATGAAACTAAAGCCATACTTCCCATTGAGTTCAAGTTGCCTTAATTACACATATATTTCAACCATTTTATCTATGATAATGACTATTAATTAGCTCCTCAACAAGAGCTAGATTTAATTGATGAGAATCACATTAATGCTTTGAACAATTTGTAGACCTATCAAAACCAACTTTAGGGTCAATACAATTGACATGTAAAACATAAAACATTTGAACTTGGTGATCTTGTCCTAAAAGAGAACCCAAAGAATACTACAGCTTAAAATAAACATAAAGGAAAGTTTAAATCCAACTGGGTGGGTCCTTTCATCATCACTACAAACTATGGCACTGGAGCATACAATCTCACCACACCAGACAATAATGACCTTGATGAGCTGATGAACATTATTCACCTCAAGTGGTATTATGCTTAAGTAACTTGATGTATTATCTATAAATACTATTTTAAGTTGTACCATATTATTAATATTCTTGTTTATACCATTATCAAACTATTTGTTATACCATCCTCTCATTTTAACATTCTAACCATTCCATTCCTACTCAACTAGACATGTTTTTAATCATATCAACCTAGACCATTTGACCTTGGTTCATCCATTAGTTTCATGTTTTCAATATATAGAATCAGATCAATTTTAGTAGTTATTTCAAGCATTTCAGATATAGGTAGTATTTTGGAGTAGTATGATAGAAGTTTTGGTAGTTGTATCCTTTGTTTCTTATTCCCTTCTTATTAAGTTTGTTTATGTGATAATGATTATATTGACCGCTAGGGAAGATCCATGTTCATCGATCTTGATACTAATTATATTGACTGCTAGGGAAAATTAGTATCATTGATTTATCAGTTGTATCCTAGTTATAAGCACCTATGGGCAAACTAGGGGAAACATTGTTTATTATGACTAGACATATCATCTATCCATTCTTATGATGTACTATGCCATTATACCAATTGTCCCTATTTTATTTGAATTGGCTACTACATTAATCAGATTCCTCTACAATGAGGTAAACTATTATAAACTAAAACCATTTTAGAACTATGTAGGTCATGTTTGATTCATGTTGAGGTCAGATCAATCCCCTTTTAACCATGCTCTTGCCATTTTTTAAGCATCATTTCAAGTTATAATGCTCTCACCATGTTATGAGTAACTTTAGCCATGCTCTCACCATTTTGTGAGCATCATTTCAAGTTATAATGATCTCACCATTTTGAGATCAAATTTATCCATGCTCTCACCATTTTACAAGCATCATTTCAAGTTATAATGTTCTCATCATTTTGTGAGCATATTCAACCATGTTCTCTTCACTTTACAAACATCATTTCAATGTATAACACTCTCACCATTTTTCAAGCTTGGACCATTTTAGTGTCTCATCATTCTAAATTGACTTGAGATGCTTTAAAAAATCTAAAAACATTTGAAAATCATTTAGAAAAAACAAAAACATTGACCACTTCTTTGCCTTAATAATTCTGGGAATGCTCACTAAGTCACAAATAAACCACTTGTTCTTTAGTTTCCCTATCCTTTTTGGCCTTTTATCCTATGCTATCCCCATTTTGTGAGTTCATCCCTATTCTTATATCACATCCATCATGTCTTCTATCAATCATCATTTTCTTCCCATTTCCTAAGAGAACTACATTTGGCTTGAAGTTTCATTGGATCATCATATCCATAGAACTATGTAGGCAACTTCCACATACCTAGCACATATGGAAACAACTTAGCCACCCCCTTATTTTTCTTATATTCCCCCATGTTTTTTGTTTGTTTAGTTTTCACCTAATTTCTAGGGGCAATATTCATCATGTTGTTTATACTAACATAGGGACTAACACTTATTTATTTTGCTTATTTATTTATTTATCTATTTTGTTTGTGTGCTTGTTTGTTTGCTTTCAGCATTGTGGCCTTGATTTAGTCTATGTGTGTTCATTAGGTGATTACTTGCACATTATTATTGAATATATCCATATTCAAATATCTACATTGTCATCATCATTTTTATCATTGATTAAATCATTTTCCATTGAGTATTGGATATCAGGAGTCAGTCCTTATTCATATTTTAGCCAAGCTCCCATGGTGTTCTATCATGAGGCCTACCATTAAATGATATAGCAAAAAATATATTTGAGAGGTCTAAAACATCAATACAACATCACCATCTCTTTGTCACTGACATCAACAATAATCCCAATCCAATACCCAATCATATCCCAGATAGAATAATTAAGTAAAAAAATATTTTCAACTTTTGTTAGTTTAGATGAGCATATCCCTACTAGCAGGTTGTCCTAATTCATATTTATCCTCTATATAAACTTATCAATCATCAACCATTAATCATGTTTTTCATAATCAAGGTATACTACATTAGCATTGTACACTATCCCACATGCTTTCTCAAGGATTATATTTCCTACTAGGGAAAATCATTGTTCTATCACCAATTTTCCTTTCTTATTTGTCTATCCTAACTGGGGAAGCTCCATATTCTTAATGATTATATCACCTACTAGGTAAAATCATTTTTTTATCATACCATGTTGCCACTATTAGGGTACAATGCTTATAACCACCTATAGGCAAACCATTGTACACCATCTCACTTGCATTTCTCAATGTTTTTTGCCCAACTTTGGGTAAATCATTATATTGTCACCCCATCATCTTCATTTTTTTTGGTCCCCCTCATTTTGCTTCTTTCTTTCAAGGGACCATTTTTCAACCCACTTGCCAACCACTCCCTCAAGTGGGTAGCTATAGTTAAATCATTGCCATTGCAGTCGTAAGCATAAAGAACTATTTTATTATTTGAAAAGATGTTACTATTGCTTACAGCTTGAAAAATCTTCCCAAATAGGAACAAATTGTAGACATGTAAATTTGGCCACCAATGGATTCATATCTGACTTTAGACTAATTCTTGCCAATCATTTGAATACCTAACCCAATAATTTATATTAATCTTGAATTTGGCTTTATAACCTTGAATTAAATCAACTTGGTCTATTAAATCAATTAAACAAGGTAAATACACACATTGAATTAATCAAAATTAAAAAAATGACCAAATACCTAAAAAAAAATTAATTAACTTGCACACCCTAATCAAAATCAAGTAGCAAGTTAAATTAATTTCAAATCCTAATTGAGTTTCACCCATGAGCTAATAAATCAATTAAATTAATTACTGAAAAGGAAATTCAAGAGCATCTTAGAACATTCTAGAACACACTCATTACCTTTGTGAGTTTGTCATTTTTGGAAAATATCTAAAAGAATATTCTAGGAATATGAAAAATTCAACCAAAGTTAATAAACTCAACCATCGTCAAATTTAACCCATTCCAAGGGATTTGAAAGCATATAAAATCAAGCCTAAAGCTCTTCATTTAGGGAGCTCAATCAAAGTAGATTTTTAATGCAAGAATAGATTCATGAAGCTAAAAACCTAGTGTTATAATGTTGAATTTGAGCCAAGCCATATCAATCAAGCTAAGAATTTAATAATGGTGCATCGAGGAGATGATGTTAGCCATATGTCATTGATGAAGACTTCTTATGCATAAGCTGAGCAAGCCAAAATGCTCAAGGAAGGTAATGATTGTTTTTCTTTGAATTTTAGTTAATTTTTCAAATTTTTTTGTTCATTAAGCTCCCCTTAAGATCTAGGATTAGAGATGTTAGTATGTTAGTGTGTTGATTTCATGGTTTTATGGACTAACACTTGATCTAACCTCCTCTCTTTGTCAAATTCATTAATCACATAAATCACACCTAAACTTGTTCATAGATCTTTCATACCTAAATAACTATCTTTGTCAACTACTTGGCAACTGTTCATAGGCATTACATTTCAATTTCTTGGTTTATGTCACCTAATTTATGAGGTTGTATGTAAAAACACCTTTCTAACTTACCTAAAACTCACTTAAAGACCCTACACACACACTTTATAACATGAATTTCATTGAAAACTACTTAAAAACTCTCCTAAAATACTAATAACATGTCAAATATTCAAATTATTATTTTGGTGGGAAATTTTCCCAAGACCAAGAAAAACCAATACCATGCTACCTAATGACTTTAACACTCTTCTAAGGTCCCTTATAGAACTTCTAACACTTGAATAAACCAAAACACACTAAGATATGTGAAATCATTTGATAACCTTGAATCAATATTCCTACCCAATATACCCTTAATAATCTCATATTACGTCCATGACACTTTTAAGCTCCAACCCACCACTTGAAGGACACCATTAATACTATTCACAATTAGACTTGTGAACCTATAGAAAGTTTACTAAACAAAACTAAATCATAAATGAAATTTAGTCACACAACTATGTTAAAAAACAATAGAAACATAAACTCCATGACCTTATCAACATCATAATGTTCTTTAGTCTTCATAAACTCAGGGCAAAAGGACTTA
>JARHVA010009060.1:325000-375198 GCA_037957365.1 Torreya grandis | reverse complement strand
ATGATTTAGCCCTATTTGAATATCCAAAAGCTAATTAGGAATAGGTATAATTATTATAATGATAGGAAAGGATTTAAAAAATTCCTCTCCATGTATTGGTTTTAGTCTTGGTCATCTATAACCTTCTCAAAATAAGCCATCACCATTTGTAGTAAAAAAATCTCTTCTTTTCCACACCTTGCACACATGGCCTAAAATTTGGCTTTATTTTTACATGAAAATATATAAAATTAAGTATATTAAATTTTTAAAGACCCCCCATGTACTTAAAGTCATCAGACAAACCTTAAAATTAGCTTACTTGAAGTTTTTCACCCTTCTCACTAGCTTGGTCACTATGATAGTTTTGACTAGTTGAGATGAAGTAGCTAGTAGGAACACTTAGGAGTTTTTTTGAGGAATTAAAATGACATGGGGAGTTATATTAAGTATTAATATTACTTTCCACATGATTTTAATCTCTTAAAACCTAATGTAACTTGTATAATGCACAAAATAGTCAAGAAAACCCTATTTTTATCCTGTTTGTATAGATTTTATACAACTCATCCTAATGGTAGGGAGAATCAAGAGTATTATAAATCTTAAAATAATAATTATGGGAAAACTATTATATTTTTTTATCTTACGATATTCATTTCCTTCATCAGGTTTTGATTGAGGGTTTGCAAGGGTTTTAGGTAGTTTCCACTCTTAATTTTTGTTCAAAAAGATGAAACATTGAAAATGAAAAAAATACCAAAATAATGATGTTAAATGACCATATTAAACTCAATAAATCCATTTTCATCCATGCACATCCTTAGAGGAGATGTCAACACTTAAAATTGCTATATCGAGCTCTTCTTTAGGTTAATATAGGCCTAAGTTGTCTTAAAGCCAAAAAGTGGCCTTTTCATAGTTTCCTTTCCATCTCAAAAGATTAGAACATATTTTTTCCCCCATATTAATTATACAATCCATTATAATTATTTCCTAATGTTATAAATGAAAGTGACCTATCATTTGAAATCTAGGCCTAGTCATGCCAAGTAGGCATGCCTGAAAATTTGAGGGTCTTGACCTCCAATAAGGTATTCCTAATTTTGTGGGATGTTTATAATATTGGTTTTTATTTAATTAAAATTAAAACACCTTATATAAATATTCAAACAACTCTTGATCATTCTTTTCTCACCCTTTCTCAAACCTGCCAGTTTATGCATAAAGGGGAAGTACCCTCTATCTAAGACAAAATAGAGGGTACTTACCATATTTAATCAAATATTTTGAATGTTTTAAAGGGTTATAAAAGTTAAAAAGACAATATTCAACAATTTTTATTCTTTTATCAATCCATTTGACCCCCAAAATCCTTAGATATCCAAGATAGACTATTTGAAGGTAGACTGTGTAGGGTATAAGATGTAGATTGTGTCTTGCTTGATTGAAGGTCCTTTTTCATCTATTTTAGTGATATTTGTGTATAATTAGTGATTAATTTACACTTAAAAAATTATTACCATGATTTTTTACCCATTTTAAACTTTTCAAATCATACCCTTGAGTTGACTGCTTAAGGTGTAGATTGTGCAGGGTTCTCAATATGTACTGTGTGATGCATCATAAAAACCTTTTCTCTATTATTTTTCCATATAATGAGGGTATAAAAGTTACATCATGACCATAATTAATTTATTAATATAATAATTTATCCCTCTAACCTCTCATTACCCTTCCATACACTTGAACTGATAAGACCATGTAGGAGTTTGACCCTGTTGTAGGTGAATGGTCTGTAGGTGTTTATGTATGTAATTGAATCATGAAAATTAGATAAAGTGTATAAATATATCCTTAAATAATTTTATGATTATTTTAAAAAAAAATTGACCCGTTTTCCTCATCTTTTTTCTATACCAATACTCATACTTCAATTCCCATCCCACTGCTACCTACAATCAACTATAGTTGACTGAATTAGAGCAAGTAGAGGCCTATGGGTGAAAATTTATCTCAGGACATGTATCACCTTAAATTTGGATTATTTGGACCAATTTAAATCATAAATAATAAATAAATATTTAAATTTTCTTGTTCAAGCCCTTGCTATAGATGATATAGAAAATGACCTTTGGTTGTAGGTGTATTATTTAAGAGGTAGACACCGTAGGTGTATATAGGGGTCCAAAACATAGCCTATGAACCTCTTTGATGATATATTAGGTTAAAATTACTCCTTTAAATAATTTTTAAACATTAAAATATTTTATAAAGAGATAATTTACAAATTTAGATGAAAAAAGTCTCTTTTGGACTCAGACCTGTGGATGTTGATGAAGGATTTTAGTGTCTTTGTAGGTAACTTTGAGCCTTCAAAATTCTAACCTCCATTAGTAATCTGACCTCAATATTTTGTATAGATATTCTAATATGTAGGAAATAAAATATTTGGTCATTATATTCATCAAAACCTTTAGTATCCCTATTAAATGATCTTCAACAAAATGCCTTGGGCCTCTATTTTGCACTTTTGGGGATTATGTCCTAGAATACAGTCATTTCCTGTTAGAAGGATTTATCACTCTTTACCTACCAAATTAATATGCAAAACATGAATGAAAGGGTATTATTAAACATTTCAATACTTCAAGGATATTTTTATCATGATTTAACACTCCCTTATGATTTCCCAGACCTCTATTAAGCCACTTGTAGGTGGCCATTTGCACATACAAGTAGTCAAGATTAGTATACTGGAAGAATACATGATTTATGAGATTAGAAAGAATTTTGAGATCCTTAAATTATTAAAAATTTAATCCTTTCATGGACTATAACCTTTCTCAACTAAAAATATCCTTCTCAATATGATTAATTCCATGAAGACACCTATAGATGAGCATTTTCATGTATGCAGGCATATAGTGAGTTAGAACCATGTATGGTGTTTGGGACTTGAAAAAACATTTTACCTCATTAAAATGTTATCATGGATCCTATATAAAATTTTAAGGCTTGGATCAAGTCAAGATAACCTAATTTTAATGTAACTTTACTTTTCAAGCACCTGTAGGTGCACACTCTAATGGCAGACTATGCATATGTGTAGTATATGACTAAAAACCATGAAGATTATTTGAGGAATGAAGATATAATGAAATTAAACAAAAATTTAAACATGGAAACAATATGTAACTATTCTTTAACACTATTACTAAGACCAAAAGGCATTGAAAGTGGTGGGAATTTGCCAACAACATAGAAAGTGTCTTCTCTTGCAACTTGAGATACTTGGCCCATCAAAACATTTTAAAAAATGAAAAAAAACACGGGAATAATTTTATGAGGGATACAAAATAATATATAAACAACATCAACAAGTGAATTATATGAAACTATCCATATAAGAGCAAAACCTATAGGGTGCATAGATTATCAAGTAAACTAGATAGTCTAACTTCTTAAGAATGGTTCATAAAGCACATGACACCATTATTATAAAAAAAATGTCAAATATAATTTTATTGAGTGTATAATACACCTCCAAGATCATTTTTCATGAAACCTCTCTTGCTGACCATAATAAGTATAAAGCTAAAGACCATTTTTGCTTGCCAGGCTGAGTGAAAGGAGAGAGAAGTAGTTTTATTTACTTATTTTAGGTCATGATCAGAATAATTATTAGGATGAGTGTATGGAATACCAAGGGAAATGAATAAAATTTCATCAAATAAATGAGTCTGTATAAGTTCGTACACCTCATTAAAACTCCTCTTTTCTCCAAGAAAACTACCCTTTTTTTAGGAACCTACCACTTTTTAGTTAGTAACAATTGATAAGGAATAATAAGACACATGTTATGTTATATCTCATTTTGGAACATTAAAATTTCATAAGGAGGTTGTACAAGTCATTAAATGCTTTATTTTGACCCCTAAAATGACTCAAAAGGACGTATTGACTAATAAGACTAATGACCAAGGATAATATAACATTAAACGACATCAATTAACATATAATACACCATATTAAATCATATTAAACCCCATATAGACCTATAAATATCAATTTTTTACCTATAGGGGTCCTAATTTAACTTGGAGGGTCAAATTTGGTCAACAAATTAGTGACTCATAGGGGTAGTATGCTTACTTTACTAACATACCAATAGCCTTATTAGTCTATTGGGATATGGAGTCACATGTGTATTAAATTTGACACACACCTTGAATTTTAAAACACATAAAACACAAGGAAAAATCAACAATAAGAAACATAAGACAAGAAACTAAGTAAAAACACACTTGTGCTTCATGAGCACTTATGGAACACATACATCAAACTAAATAAATGACTAAAACACTAACTAAATTTAGATGAAAACTTCCTCCTAGATCAAAGGGTATGTTTGAAACCTTCCTTGTTTCATGACATGAAGGATTTAGTGAAACAAATAGCCTTTTGACCTTTAGCATTGATGCCTCTATCTTCTTCATGGTGTTTTCAAACTTTATTGGTATGATATTCAATGAGAACCAGGCATATCCATACAATTTGTCTATCAAAATTAACTTTTTTTGCATCTAAATAGTCTCAACCTTCTCGTGTAATTTTCCTTTAATGTCCAAGTTTAAAAATATGATAGTCCTCTCAAGCGTGCTATCCTCCTTGACATAATGTTCTTGATGTTTGGAAGTACCAAGCTTTCCTTCACCATGTTCCCACATTCCTAAATGTGGTTTTAATTCAAATGGATCTCTTTACTATATTTTAGGTACAAAAATATCTACCTTGACATAATTATCTATGTCTTTGTATAATAACATCATCAAATGGCTTCATGACAATAGGTTCTTTACTAGCAGGATGACTTTCATAGTTATGTTTGATTAAATACTCAATACCATGTTTATTAGAATCATCATGAAAATTGTCATTATATATACAATATTTTGGAGAAGAAAAAGCTTTACCCAAATTATCAAACTTCTTTCATATGGCATTAAACTTTTTCCATAAATCTTCTTCCTCATGAATGTCATCTTCAAGAGATATTTCCTCTACCTTGGTCTCATGAGACTCTCTTAGGACTACCACTTCTTGAGTGAGTTTACCTTCATCTTTGATATTAAACTCCACTTCATGCTTGAGATGGTCATCCACAACTTCATTATCAGACATGGAGTCTTCTTCAAACACCACTCTCTTCAAGTCTTGGCCACATTTTTCATGGATACACATCTCATAAAAAATGAAGGCATTAGAGTCTACTTCATGGACACACATCCCTTCAAAAATGAAGGCATTAGCTTATGGATTGTCCTTTTGTTCACCAATAGGAGTTCTTATGGTGATTTATTCCTCATAGTCTTTCATGATATCTTCTTGATTATCCATGAATTGAGTTTGCTCTTCTTCACTTGCACCTCTCAAGATGGGCTCTTCATCAAGAAGGGGTGAGGTGAAAGGTTGATGAATAGGCTCATGTGAAGGAGATGGAATATAAGGTGAAGTGGAAGGTTTATAAATTTAAGATGGAGTGTGAGGGGTAAGAGAAAGCTTATGAGTTGATTTAGGAAAGATAAAATCACTATTAAGCTCATAGGGAAGTGAATTCTTGGGTTAGTTAGAAGGACTAACATCTATATAAGTAAGATCTACATCTTTCCAATAATATCTTTGTGTATAATCCATGGAATCATTTGATTATAAATGATAAGACTCATACGAATACGTTTGAGGTTGATAGGAATCATTGTATGAATAATAAGGATCATATTGGGACTGATAGAGAGGTGTTTCTTGATATGTTTTTTGGTGGCCTTCCTCATAGGTTTGTCCAACAACATGGTGTCCATATGGAGAGGGAAGTTAAGGGTTAAAAGGCTGCCACAATTCTTTATCTTCTTTATAATCAGAACCATAGCCTTCTTGAATAGCAAGATTATGAACTCTAATATGATCCTTATCATGAGCTATATCAGGTTCATAACTAGGTTGATGAGTATCATACCAAGGATGATAATGAGTGTCATAATCTTGATAAACTTCACCAAATTGTGTAAAAAAATATCAATACCAAATTCAGCCATATAACATCATTAAGAATCAAGAACACAAGGAATGATCATAAAAAATCTTTCAAATAATACTTGGGCTGCTTGACTAGCTGATGCAATCTCAGAGTCATCATTAATGCTTAAATAGATGTCTCCAAAGGATGATGTGCTGAAAGACAACACCAAAATATTTCAACTTATCAGAATAATAATCCTAATAGTTATGCTAAAATATTTTGTCACTTTTATTTTCACCCTTTGATTAGATGTCTTAGCTCTCCTCATCTAAGTGTCACAATGGAAACATCTCACTTACTGTGGGTAATCAATTTGGTGAGGTGAATCTCTAAAATTAAGGGCTAGCTCACTGAATGTGTCTTGAAATTATTTCACCTATACTAATTGATTATTTTTGGGGAAAAGGGTTATAGTTTGTATGAAATTAAACCTATTATAGGTGGTGATGTACTAAGATGTTTACCATAAGACTAGCATACTCTACCACAAAGAGACAAAGCATACAACACTAGTCTAAGAGTCCTAGAATGTACTAACATTAGTATTTCAACATGAAGGTGACATGCATTAATACTATTTAAGGTAAGTGGAACCATAGATAATTTGAAGATAATAAAGGATTCCTTATACAATTGAGAACATATCCATGACCTTCTAGGCATGGAATCACTTGCATCAAACATAGAAGGATTGAGAAAAAACAAGGATAGGTGAATACGTCTTAACCATTCACTATAAATCTATTCAAATAATTTGAAAAGATAATATATTAACTCAAACTACATTTAGTTTATCGTCTAAGTCACATACAATGTCAAAACTAGTAGGGCTTCACCATATATGATGTGGTATTAGATTACAAAGGCCAAAATGATAGCTATTATAAAAATTGAAAGAGAAATGAGAAGAGAGAAGTCCAAAGGTCACAAGGACACTTGAAAAATTAAGAAAATGATTTACATATACATGAAAATAATATGTGAAATGAACCATGTAAGGTTAGGAAACACAAGTGTCACCCGAAGTCATGAAACTCTTGAAATGTGGCATAAAAGTTGTCATTCTAGCTCAAAAAACTAACTTCATGATTTATCACTATTTTAACGTCCAAAAATTGATTATTAACAGGTATTATGATTATAATAATAGGTAATTATTTTATACATGACTTTCCATGCATTGGTTACAGTCCTGGTCATCTGAAATCTTCCCAAAATGAGCTATCACCATCTACAATAAAAAAACTCTTATTTCCCAAACATTATACACTTGACCTCAAATTTGGCTTAAATTTCCCATTAAAATACATAAAATTGAGTTTATTACATGTTTTAAGACCCCCCATGTCCTTAGTGGCATCAATAACACCTTAAATTTAGCTTACTTGAAGTTTTTCACCCTTCTCACTAGCTTGGTAATTATGCCAGTTTTGACTGGTTAAAATGAAGTAGCTAGTATGAACACTTAGGAGTTTTTTTTTAAGAATTAAATTAACATTTTTATTTATCTTAAGTCTTAATATTCCCTTCCATGTGATTTTCATCTCTTGAAACCTCTTATAACATGTACAATGCACAAAATAGTCAAGAAAACCCCATTTTTACCCTATTTGTATAGATTTTGTACAACTCACCCTGATGGTAAGGAAAATTAATAAGTATTATACCTCTTAAAATCATAATTATGGGAAAAATATTCCATTTTGGTAGCTTACCATCTTCATTTCCTTCATCAGGTCTTGACTGAGGGTTTGTAATGGTTTTAGGCAATTTCAACTCTTAAGCTTTGTTCATAAAGATGAAACATTGGAAATGAAAAAAAATATCACAAGAATTATTTTAAAGGACCATATTAAACTCCATAAACTCCATTATCCTCCATTCACATCCTTAAAGGAGATGTGAGCACTTAAAGTTACTATATCGAGCTCTTCTTTAGGTTCTTGTAGGTTTGAGTTGTCTTAAAGCCCAAAAGTGGAATTTTCATGGTTTCCTTTGCATCTAAAAAGATTAGAGACATATTTTTTTCCCAAATATTCATGATAAAATCCACTATGATTATTTCTTAAGGTTATAAATGAAAGTTACCTATCATTTGAAATCTAGGCCTAGTCATGCCTAGTATGCCAACTTGTAAGTTTGAGGGTCTAGACCTCTAATATGGGATTATTAATTATGTGTGTTGTTTATAAAATTTTTTTTATTTACATTATATTTCCAAACCTTCTATAAATATTCAAATATATCTTGATCATCTTTTTTCACTCTTTCTCAAACTTGTTAGTTTATGCATAAGGGGAAGTACCCTCTATCTGAGATAAAATAGAGGGTAATTCACCTATCTAATTAGTTATTTTTAATGTTTTATAGGGTTATATAAGTTATGGAGACCATATTAACCAATTTTTATCCTTTTATAAATCCATTTTACCCCCAAACTCCTTAGATCTCCAAGGCAGGCTATTTGAAGGCAGACTGTGAAGGGTGTAAGATGTAGAGTATGTCTTGCTTGATTGATGGTAATTTTTCATATATTTTAATGATATTTGTGTATAATTATGGAAAAATTTACACTAAAAAATTCTTATCATTATTTTTTACCCATGTTAAACTCTTCAAGTCATACCCTTGAGTTGATTGCTTAAGGTGTAGACTATGTACAGGTTTCTCAATATGTACTGTGTGATGCATCATAAAAAAATTTCTATACTTGTTTCAATATAATGAGGGTATAACAAGGAAATTATGAACATAATTAATTTAATACAATCATAATTTATCCCTCCAACCTCTCATGTACCCTTTTATACATTTGAACTCACAAGACTATGTAGGAGTTTGACCCTTGTTGTAGGTGAATGGTCTGTAGGTGTTTATGTCTATAATTGGTACATGAAAATTAGATAAAGTGTATAAATATATATTTATATAATTTAAAGATTATTTTACACTTGTTTGGACCCATTTTCCTCATCCTTGTGTTATACCAACACTCAGACTTCACTTCCCAACCCACTGCTACCTATAATCAACTACAATTGACTAAATTGGAGCAAGCAGAGGCCTATGGGTGAGAATTCATCTTGGGGCATGTATAAAATTACATTTGGATCTTTTATACCACTTTAAATCATCATTAATAAACAAAAATTTCTAGTTTAATGTTTAATTCCTTGCTATAGATTATATAGAAAATGACCTTTGGCTATAGGTGTATTATTCAAGAGGTAGACAATTGTAGGTGTATATAGGGGTATAAAACATAGAATATGAACATATTTGATGATATATTAGGTCAAAATTCCTCATTTAAATCATTTTTAAACATTAAACTATGGTGGTAAGGCTCAATTTACAACTTTAGGTGAAAAAGGTCTCTTTTTGACTCAGACTTGTAGATGTCAATGAAGGATTTTAGTGTCGTTATAGGCAACTTTGAGCCTTCAAAATTCTAACCTCTATTAGTAATCTACCCTAAATACTTTTTAAGAATATTTTCCTATGTAGGTAATAAAACATTTGGTCATTATATGCATCAAAATTTTTAGTATCTCTATTATATGATCTTTGATAAAATGCCTTGGGCCTCTATTTTGCACTTTTGGGGATTATGTCCTAGAATATAGTTATTTCCTATTAGAAGGGTTTAAAACTCTTTAAATACCAAATTAAAATGAAAAACATGCATGTTAGGGTCTTATTCAACATTTTAGGACTTTAAGGAGAGTTTTATCATGCTTCAACACTCCCCTATGATACCTCAAACCTCTATTAAGCCACCTGTAGTTGGCCAATTGCACATGTAGGCAGTCAAGATAATTAAAATAGTATAATAAATGATTTTTTAGATTAAAAATAATTTTGAGATCCTTTATTTATTATAAATTGACTCATTTCATGGATTATAACCTTGCTCAACTCAAAATCTCCTTCTCAACATGATTAGTTCCATGAAGACATCTATAGATGAACATTTTCATGTATTTATGTAGACAATGAGTTGGAACCATGTATGGTGTGTAGGATTTGAATAAACATTGTAACTAATTCCAATGTTAACATGTATCCTCTATAAATTTTTAAGGCTTGGATCGAGTCAAGATAACTTGATTTCAATGTGACTTTCGTTTTCAAGCACCTGTAGGTGCACACTCCAATGGTAGACTATGTGTGTGTAATGTTTTATTTCAAAACATTAATATGCTTTTGGAAATGAATATAAAATGAAATTAAATAATAATTGAAACATGGAGACAAGCCATCAATATCCTTTGACACCATTACTAAGACCTGAAGGAATTGGAAGTAGTGGGAAACTATAAGCAACATAAAAAGTGTCTTCTCTTGCAACCTGAGATAATTAGCCCATCAAAACATTTTAAAACATGAAACAAAGCATGGGAATAATTTTTGGATGGATATAACATTATCTATAAGCAACATCAATAAGTTAATAATACAGAACTATCCATACAAAAGAAAAACCTATAGGGTGCATAGATTAGCAAGCAAACTAGATAGTCTAACTTCTTAAGAATGGTTCATAAAGTACAAGAAACAATTCCTCTATAAAAAAACATAAAATTTAATCTATCTAAGTTTTTAATACACCCCTAGGATATTTTTTCTTGAAACCTCACCTGTTGACCATACCAAGTACAAACATGAAGACCATTTTTGCTTACTAATCCTAGTGGAAGGAGAGAGAAGTAGTTTCTTAACTTCTTTGAGCTTATGATAAAAATAATCATTGGAATAAGTCTATTGAAGACCAAGGGACACTCATAAAATGTCATCAACTAAATGAGGCCATACAAGTCTGTACACCTCATTAAAAGTCCAATTTTCTCTAAGAAAACTACCCTTTTGTTAAGGAATAGTCTAATAAGGCATAATAAGACACATGTAATGTGATATCACCTTTTATAACCTTCACATTTTTAAAGTAGGTCTTAGAGGTCATTAAATGCTCTATTTTGACCCTTAAAATGACTCAAAAGGACATATTGACTAATAAGACTAATGACCAAGGATAATATAACATTAAATGACATTAAATAACATATAATACACCCTATGGCATAATACTAAAGCCCATATAGACATATAAAGATATTTTTTTACCTTAAGGGGTCCTAATTTGACCTATAGGCTCAAATTTGGTCAACAAATATCATGTCAAGAATGCCATTGGAATAAGCTTTAGCCTGGATACCTTTGAGGATCCAATTATATTTTCAAATCTTGCCTATGATCCACTAGGCCATTAGTAGTTTAGATAAGCTTTTACTCCATTTTTTCAATATGAACTTTCCTATATACTTGGAACATTAAATATATGAAGATTGGTTGAAGTAATACATTATGTTCCTAGGTTCAATATCTTTGCTTTGATTATTAAAATTAACAATAAATTATATGATTTTAGTATTATTAATTCAATATAAATGTTAAGAACATTGGATACAAGATTTGATTTAGGGCATTCATGACATCTCTATAATTTATGATAACATAAGCATTTTATATAGAAATAATCCAAGTGTAGGAAAGACCCTATGCCAAACGATGATACCTATGCCTAAATCATGATCCTATGCATGACCCTTAAATCTAAAATATTTCATTAAAACCTCCAAGCAACTGGATGATTCTAAGATAAGGGAAATAGAGGTTTACACCCATGAAACTATAAAACCAACCCCATATAGGCTTTGTGCCTACACACCATTAGACTCCACCTAGAATGGATTGCACCAATGAACTTGCCAACACTATTATTATAAATGAAAAATTCCCATGAATAATGAGTTACACTATGGCATAACTAGCCCAATACAGGCCCTAGTTATTTCTATATCATACTTTGGGTGAGTGCATACAGCTTACATCTTATGTGAATTGATACCAAGGTATTTGAGTGATAAATTTTGAGTGCCACAAGATTAGTCTATGACTATGCCTAGTTGTAATAAGCCAAGAACTGACTTGGACAGCTAGGTAAGCTCTTGATAGATTTAATGAATTGAAATCCAAATTTTATAGAGAATTTTGATCTCATTTATGGGACTCATGTTAAATTTTATTATTGCAATGGTGCAACAAAAAAAATTTATGACTTTCCCTTGAGAACATGAAACACTACCTACAATAGGTGGAAGATAGCTTTGTAGTAAAGCATCCATCTTTTAAATAATAAAAGATAAGGAAGTGGGTACAAAATTAATTGTATGATGCTCTATATGAGGTATTTTTTTTCAAACTACCTAAGCATGTGTACTAATGGTTGGTTGCTTATGCAACCCATAGAATATGAAGCTATGGACAATGCCTTGAGTGGATGAAGGATCACTTAGAAAATATTGAGAAACTCGATGCCCCTTAAACTAGATCTATAAAAACTTGTGGCAAGGAGCACTAAATAGTTATGTTCTTGAGTTTATAGTATCAATGTACTCCTACCCTAAAGAAATAGAGTATCAATTCTTATGTGAGCCTAGAGGCATGTTTGTGAAATAATTCAACACAAAGCTTAAGAAAATGATTATGGATTATGGCTTCAAAATAATAATAATGAAAGGCTAAAGTCATTTCACATATGGGTTGTATAATAGGGAAGAAGGGGATGTGTAGGTGAAATACAATGGGAGGGGAGAAGCAGATTGATACCCAAGAGCTTAGGTGATAGACTTATAAAAATAGAAGGCATAGGCTGATGAAAGATCTCAAAATTAAATGTGTAGAGATAACCCATAGTGAGTAGGAAGGGCATGGGGAAGGATATATTGAAATGCATAAGTGCAAGAAGAGGAAGAATAAATCCGTAGATTAAGCCCAACTATTGAAAGGTGAAGAATGCACTGAGTCACTAAAAAAATTGACCATTAAAGATGCTCTAGAAGTGCCTACCCCATTTTAACCTATAGTGTTAGCTCATGTGCTAGATCTCCCATAATAAGAAAGAATAATGATAACTAACCATATTTTCCACATTAACTTTGACCATTTTTAATACTTTGGACTATAATTTTATGATCGAATAAGTTATTCCTTATGAAGAATTGAGTGAAGATACCTCTAGATGTTTGGGAGCTAGTTAAACAACATATAATGTAAGAACAAACATTTTAATTCAGCTAATATTAGTTTCAAAGATAGGGAAATATCCCATAGGAAGTGGCTCAATTCCATAAGGTAGTAATACAGTCCCTTCATCATCATTGACACTAGAAATAATAACAAGACCAATTCCTAACCCAGTGTTGGAGGCATTGGAGGACCAATGAGAGGACTAGTAATAGGGAACATGTACCTTAGATGCCAATGGTCCTCTATAAAACATTTACTATGAGATGGTCATGACTTATAAGAGTATCATGATATAGAGAATGTTGTAGAGCATGTGCTAAAATGTGAACTATAATGGTGTGCTTAGGGTATAACTCAATCTAAGTGTAAGGTAACCTAATTCATGATAACTCTACTTGATCATGCCCATACTTGGTATAGTAAATTTGATCCTAACCAAGCTATGGTTGATTATGGAACTTTGAAGGAAGCATTTTTGAAAAAAATTGATATCATTGAGTTTGAAAAATAGAGCATTACCATACTCAAATAAATTAACCAAGGAATATTATCAAATATGCACCTATATAATGCAAGATTCAAAACTCTTCTTTCTAATCTTATGTGTGATATTCACTACCCTCATCATGCATAATGATTTTTTGGGAGATTACTGGTACTATTTAGAAGAACACTTTCCATGAAGACATTCACAGACCCTCCTAAAACACTTAAATCTATGCTCAAAGCCAAAGTAATTAGAAGCATTGACACTGAAATTAGCCCATTCATGGAGTCATTCATAGCCAAACAACTCTAGAAATATATAACTAGTTCATCATAAGATGTTCAAAGTGGGTTATGGTGTATCGATTATGAAATAGAAGGCCATAAAAAGAATAACTTCCCTTGAAAGAATGTGCACACATTGATTTAAAGCTATGAGGTTTGTCACAAGGCACATGTTGTTTAAAACTACCCTTTATTATAATACATCAGTCAAGTTAACACAACCATTTATTTTTAGTTGTGTGACGCTTACACTCATACCATAACTAATAATCAAGTGATTAATGAAATGGATGATAACAGAGAAAGAGGCATATGGTAGGACACTAAAGTAATCAAGGGGAAATATAATTAATTCAATAAAGGCTATGGCTAATATAATGTACTATATGGAATTCAAAGAGGTACCAGAGGGTGAGGTGAAGGATGAGGTGGAGGAATATTTCCACCATGATCATGTTACATGTACATTTTAACCAAGCACTATCAACATGACTGGAATACACATCCAAGGTATGGGTATCATCAAGGAACACATAAGGTTGAAGAATAACCCAACTTGTATAAGAAACTAACCCAAGGTAGGCCTAATGTATACAAGGGCACATGAATGATTAGGCATGAGCCTTAAGTGGAGAAATTTAATCCAAAGGCAAAACCAATTCATATGGAGCCAATCAAAGTATACACAACTACTCATAGTGTATTCACCACTCAGATATTAGTTATGCTAATACTAAAGTTATGACTAGAATATGGAGAAGTAAGTTACATTAAGTGCATAACATGGTATGAACCCAAAGATGCACCTTACCTAGACTTTTCATGCTATAAAGATGTATTACAATAGGCTATTAGTATGATTCAAAACCTACAAGGAGAAATCTAATTAGAACAAGAACTAGAGCTGAAAGTTTCCACCTCTTTCAAGAATCAAGATGGTGAAGAGGATGAGGTATAAGAGTTAATGAAAATATTGTATCTCTTACAGATAGAATGGATGTTACACCTATTAAATAACTTTCTTTTAGAGCATGTAGGGTATAATCTATTTGAAGTTGTTGTGCCACACATGGAAAGGGCATGAGAATTTAAGCATATCTAGAATGTTGAGTATGATCAAGAAATCTTGGTGAATGCCACCATTGATGGATGGTATATGTGTGAGGTTTTTATTGATATAGGCACTAAGGTCAATATCTTGATAAATAATGCCTAGGAGAAGATGGGTAGGCTAACCTTGAGGCCTTCCCCTTATATACTTTTCATGGATAAAAAACACAATATACAACAAATAAAGATTCTAAAAAGTGCCATTATAGATATCATGGGAGCTAAGTTCCATGTTGACTTCAAGGTAATTGATTTGGTTGAATAAAATAATTATCTAGTGCTCTTGGGAAGGTCATGGTGTTATGTGAATAATGATGATATGTACTTCAAGAAGCACTATATGACCTTTTAAAATGGAAAGGAAAGGGTAGTGATCCCCCTCTCAAGTGACCAAGGACCTACCTATGTAAAAAGTGTTGATCTAGAGGATGAGATCAACCATCTCTACAACATCACGGTGTAAGGCACTAAAAATCTCAAATCTAATGACCAAGGAGTGTTTTCATGAGAGGATGGATAGTCAACCTTGAACACCACCAAAATTACTTGTGACTAATAGGTTAAAGAATATTATGAGATAATTGGTCTAAGATGTCTCTTATTGAGTACAAAGGTACCAAAAACTATGAGGATTGAATGGGTCTAGATTGATCTCACTTCAAAGAGATGGGTCTCTTATAATAAAAACAAGGGGAAGAGAGCATTTAACTTGAGCAAAGGTAAACTTTTCATGATTTTGAGATATGAGGGGAGTAATCCTATGTAATTATACATCTATGACTTTGAGTCATACATATCGAAGGAGGTAGACAAGATAGGCACACTAGTGTATAGCTTGAGAAGCACTACCTCTCATTGGTGGGTAGTGCAGAGGCCTAGCTTTCCAACTTGGCAAGATGTAAAAGAAATCATCTACACTAGATTAATAAAAAAAGGAGCATCTAGACATTTATCCATACTCTATAAATTTAGACCCAATAACACACATATATTTATGTGAAGAAATAAGGATTGACTATGGCATAAATGCCCCAAGAAACCTATAGGTGCATGCCTTATATAGAACCTTAAAGACGTGGGTGCAAGCTTGGTATATGGTCAATGAAATGTTCCATGAGAAAACTAGTTGGGATGTCTTGAAGTATAAGTTTGTGTATACCTTCTCCTTTTCCTTACATAACCTATAATTGATTGAACCACTATAATTAATTCAAAGGGTAGTGTTTGAGAACACTACAATATTATAAGAATGCCTAAAATATATGTTTGGGGAGAAATGTTTATCACTCATAGCTTTATTTATGGAATGGGCACTCAATAGTGACTCGAGTGATGAAGATATGGATATTTGGAAATCATGCAATTGGATGTCCTTGATAGGAAAGAGGAATCTCACGAACCAAGTGGATGATAACACCCTTGATGAGGAAGGCCCTACTCATCACCACATCAAAACAACTAAATGGATTAGATAGGTCAAGGACACACATTAGGATAAAAACTACCCTTACCACATGTTTCTCAAACCAACCCAAGTAGACATCATCTTGGAGGGAGAACCAAAGGTGGCCACTCTGGGTGTATATTGTTCTGACATAGCATTGGCATGAATTATGAAATTCTTAAAGGATTTTCAAGATTTTTTCATATGAAATTATAGATACATGAGGGTAACCCACCCATATATTGTAAATATGAGCATAACTATGGTGGATGGTGCATTACCTATCAAAAAACACCCCTATAGAATGAACCCCAATCTCTACACCAAGGTTAAAATGGAGATTGACAATATACTAGCCATAGGAGTGATCTACCTAGTGGAAGAGTTAGAATGGGTAAGCCACATGGTTATTATAATCAAGAAGGATAGGCTCATCCATTTTTTTTTTATTATCAACTATTAAATGTTTCCTACATCACTAACCCCTTCCTTAATCCATTCACTGATGAAGTCTTGGAAGGAATCATAGGTTTTGAAATTTATACTTTTATTGATGGTTTCTCAGGATACCATCAAGTCTAAATGGAAGAATAGGATATGCCTAAAACAAACTTTATGATCGAATGGGGTTGTTTCACATAAAACATGATGTATTTTGAGATCAAAAATATTCTAGCCATATTCTATAGAGTGGTCATCACCATATTTAAGGATTTTATTCATAAGTTCCTCTAAGTGTAACTTGATGATTTGACTATGTATGGGCTTGTGAAAGACCATTATGATAAATTGCACATCATGTTTGAGAGGTGACAATAGTTAAAAATATGCTTGAACCTCAAGAAGTGCTTCTTTTTGACACCTTTTAATACCTTGCTTAGGCACATCATTTATAAATATGGTCTACTCATCGATCCTATGAAGATTACAATAATCATTCAGCTTTAGACTCCTTCCACACAAGGATACATTCATAAATTTCTTGGATGTTTTGGATATTATAGAAATTTTATGTAAGGATCTATGTAAAAGGATGGATATTATATTTTTTGGTGATGCTAGAGGATCTCTTGCACAAGGATGGACCATTCTATTCAGGCACAATAAGAACATTCCTTTGAAACTCTCAAACTCAAGTTGGCTAGCATGTATATTATATAACTTCCCAACTAGATGAACCCATTCCATGTCCATGTCAATGCATCTAGCTATACAATTGGAACCATTCTAGCACATTCTAGTGAAGGTAAAATGGATCATGCCATCTCCTTTGCAACTAAAAAGTTGACCCAAGTAGAGCAAAAACATACAATAATTGAGTGCAAAACACTAGCCATGGTTTATTCCCTACAAAAATTTAGGAAATACTTATTGGGGACACCATTCATATTCTTCATGAACCATGAAGCACTTAATTACCTTGCAAACAAACCCATTATCCATGGGTACATTTGAATATGAATATTTCTATTTTATGAATTCTAGTTCTCAATTATTGTTAAACATGGAAAATAGAACTCAGGCCTAAACCATTTGTCCTGTATCAACTCCAATGATGTAGCAGTGCCTATTGAAGATGACATGATAGATATGAAACTCTATAGAGTTTAGCATGCCCCTGAGGGTATGGAAAAGATAGTTTATTTCCTAATATCTAGATTTGCACCCTAGATAATGGTAACCAAAAAGAAAAAATAGATCATAGTTCATGTTACCCCTTTTTAGCTTATTAGTGAGGAACTATAAAAACTAGGTCAAGATGAAGTCCTATATTGATGTGTCTTAGAACATGAAAGGGACTCCATTTTACATGAGTTACACAAGGGAATAAAAGGAGGCCATTATGTTGGAGACACAATAACACATAAGGTATTACAATCAGGCTTGTGGTGGCCAAGTATGTTTCAAGATGTAAAAGATTATGCCAAGGCATGTGACATATGGTAGTGCATAGGGAAACCTAACCACCAGGATGAGATGCCCCTCATCCCCATTCTTTCCCAAGCACCATTAAAAAAATGGGCCATTGATTTATTTTAGCTAATTAGTCTCACAATAAGGCACACAAGTGTAAAATATATTTTAGTGGCCATTGACTATTTCACCAAGTGGGTCAAGGTAGCACCAACTAAAAAATACATAGCCACCATAGCCATAAGGTTCTTATGGGAAAACATTATAATTTGTTATGGGTGCCCACATAGTTTGATTAGTGATAGAGGCACACACTTCATCAATGAAACTATGAAGATCTTACTAATAAAATACATGGTGATGCACCATAAGACCACCCCTTATCATCCACAAGTGAATGGTACTGCTAACGAATTCAATAAGATACTAGGAATGTGCCTCAATAATATATGTGATGTTGGTTATAAAGATTGGGATAATTGAGTATCAACATTATTATGGGCATATCACACAACCTAAAAATGCTTGAATAAGGCTACACCATTTTAATTGAATAAGGCTACACCATTTTAATTGGTGTTTATCATAAAGTTAATTCTATTAATGAAATTCATGGTGCCATCATTGACCATTACATGCATTAGTCATTTGGATGACCAAAGATCATTGAGTTTAAGGTTGGAGAACTTGAAGTTCTTGGATGAAGTACACACCCAAGTAAGGTGGAGCCAATAGATAGAGAAGGCATGCCTAAAGTTATGGCATGACAAGCATATTAATTGAAAGATACTAAAAGAAGGATAATTGATCTTGATCTATGACTCTAAGTACCTCAAGCACCCAAAAAATATGCAAATTAGGTGGATAGGTCCATATGTTATCCATAGCATGTTGTAAACTGTTACATTCAAGATGCACACATTATCAGGTGAAATAATCCCTAAGAATTTCAATGATAACATATTAAATCCATATAGGCAATAAGATGGTACTTGCACCATTAGACATCAACTTCATGATCATAAGTCAGTTGTGTTATGATGACTTGAATGACATTTGGCACAAGACAAACATTTCCTTGTATTTTATGATTATTTTTTTAAAGAGTGAATAAGTGTTACTTTTACACCCATAAAAAACTATTATGGTGCTTCTATACATAAATCTAGTTAGGTGAGTCAAACATGGATGATTTCTAAACTTTTTGAGGCTATAATCCTAAGTTTTTGGGTGCATGAAACTCATCAGACTTTGAAAATATGAGTACTATTTAAGAAAGAGAAGTGCATACAATGCCAATGCATAAGAGGTATAAAGAAGATGCACACTATGATCATGCAAAAGAGATCAAAAGTAGAGAGTGAATCACTAGAGGGATAGTGCAAGGTATCTGTATGGGGTAGGATAGGCCAAGGAAAAGAGATGCAAGTTCATGAAAATTAACTAAGACAAGAAATTGTACTTGAAATGAAAGCATAATAGGAAAAAAAGAATGGAACTGTAGAGGTAAAATCATGTGCATGTGAGGTGTTGTAACCAAGTTACCATAAATAAGTAAAAGGTCATGCCAAGTGAATAAATCATAGGAGAAATATCATCAGGACAAGCTAGCATCCACCCAAAATGAGGTGGGAAGTGGTTGTTTGAACTACACGCCACTTCACCAAAAATACTGTTGGGAGAATTTATTGAGGAGATGGTGAAGGCACAAAGATCTTCATTAAATGCATATGTGGTAAAGTATTTTTTGTATATTTCATAGGTTTTAGTAAATTCCAATAAATCTAGGTGATACCACACCATTACTCACCTACAATTAAGAAGGTAACTGAATTAAGGGTATAAATCAGCGAAAGGCTAATTGGTCTAGGTTACAAGCCTCAAGTTAATTTAAACTAAAATGCATAAGAATAAACTAACAAACTAGAGCCAAAGTAAGAAATGCTACTACAATGAGATCTTAAGTACCCATATATGCCAAAAGTTAATGATTGAATAGAGAGAGGAATCATGTTCCCTTTGAGATTGGCATAGAGAAGTGTGGGGCATGAATTATGCAAGAACCAGGTAGTAAAAAATTAGAGTGACATTGAGGCCTTCATTAACAACAAGAAAATTTAGAAAGATGAAGACATAATCATATATCTCCTAACTATGAAGAGTACCAATACAAATTATAGGCTTTAACAAAGTAAATAGACTATGCTTCAACATTAGCTAGTTTAGGATGGGAAAAAAATCATGAGTTTTAGCCCAAAATAGGCTCAAAAGGATGCCAAATGAGTGCATATGATAGAAGAAGTAGCTGTGGCAATGAATAAATCACAACCAATAGGATTTAACATCATTGAGGTTGATCCAAAAGTACTTTCAAAGATGTCCTATTGAGAAATGTAATTTCTCATGGAGGTCTTGGTAGGAGAGAGATGAGCATATTTCATGCATACATGTCAACTAAAGGAGTAAAACCACCACACCATAAGAAATATACAAGATCTAGTGTAAGATTGGGTGGTTGATATGAGGGCCAAGACTAAAGTAGGCATGACATTATTTGATGTATCCATTTGAGACAAAATTGAAACCACCAATACAACTCAACTCTATGAGTTGCTATGTTTTAGAAATCTAAAGGAACTAGTGTAGTTCCTCCTTTTGTGTGTCTATGGGGATCAATTATAATTCATGGGAAAGTGCATGTAGTTGTCAGTAAGACTTATTTTCTAAATCATTAGGCTCTAAGACTTTGGTGTAAACATCCCACCAGATGATGGCAAATGATGCTAAATTTAAAAGGGTCATCAAACTCCTTGGGTACTACAAGAGAGGGTTCACATTCTTAATAAAAGACATAAAGGAACCCAAAATGAGGGTATCTACATGAATCATAATTTAAAAACATTACCCCAATGGTTGGTGGATAGATATCACTAAAACCTACCTGTGCATCACCTACCACATAATATAGGGGGTAAAATTTAATATAATAAAATTCATTGTAGAGGAAATGGTGAAGAATGTGCTTGAGTGTCATATAACATGAAAGACTTTCCAATGTGGGTTGATGTTAATTATAATTATTATGGAAGAGATCAACATGCTCTATGGTGATGAGGATAACCTTTGGATCTTCCTAGCATATAAGGACTCCCCAGCATTGAAGTACCAAAACTTAACCTTCCCCCCACCTTCCTTATAAGTACAAGACTTGAGTGATGGGGTGGTGCACCCAATATATCAAAGCATTAGAAGAGGAATGTGAATCCTTGAGAAGCTCCCTTAGAACATGAGTGGAATCATAACCTTCAACATTATGAAACACTTTTATGTAGTATGCTTGGCACTCACAAATGAAAAATGATCTTGCTAGTTGAAGCTCACCTACACATTTTTTGCCAAGTACGTCAGGGATGCTCTGAGGAAAATCCTTAATGCATAGTATCAAGATGTCCCAATGAAAGTTGTGGATTTAGAAATAAGAAGGTTATGGTGCCAATACATGCACGTAGGAGGGAAAGATACCAAGGACAAGGAACATGACTTAGATAGTACTAATATCCATCCCCTATAAAAGGAAATCATTCAAACACATCCACATGCTATATTATGAGATGAAGCTGAGAAATAAGGGCACAAGAATCAATAAGGATGATGACCTCCCCCTATAAATTTGTAATGAAGGGAAGTTAGTGATGGTAGTGCAAAATAAGTCTCCGCAAAATAAAAAGTGGGAGACACTTGAGGATATGTAGGAGTGAATCAAATTGAAGATCACCTCTAGTGATGAGACCACTCCCTTTATACCAAATAATAAGTATGTGACTTTCACACCAAGTATTGATTCACCTAAGAAAAGGGAGAAGAAAAATAAGTCAAAGGGGATAATTTCAATTCCCACAATAACCTTGGTGGAGATGGAGGTGTAAGAGGTACATGAGGAATTGGAAACATAAGAGGCACATGAAGATTTGGAGGGGGAAGAAGTAGGGACAAAAGTTTACATCATCTAGGAAGAATTATCAAAATAATATCCCAATGCCAAAAAATTTTAGGAGGCCCTCTAAGGTATCATTAACACCATGTTTATGGAGGCAAGAAAGTTTCCCAATTCTTCATCAAAAGATCCCTCCACATAGACTCCAAAAATTTAAAACAAAAAGAGAAGATTGTGGAAGAAAATGGGCCTTAATGAGGAATAAATAGAGATGGAATTGGTGTTAGAAAAAAAAGAGAGGCCATGAAGGTAGCCAACATGACCTAAGAAGAGATTAAGAAGGTTGACGTTGAGGAAATAAAGGCTGAGAAAGAAAATACCTTAGCACTAATAAAGAAGAGGAAGGAAAAGAAAAATAAGACCTAGGAGGAAAGGGATAAGAAATAAAAAGAAGAGAAGAAAGTTGTCACAAGTGCAAAACTAATGGAGGAGAGAGCAACAAAGGTGCCTAGCACCCCCACTAACATAGTAGAAGAAGGTGCACCCAAGTAATGAAGGGGAACCTAGAGATAAGGAAGGTGATAATGACAACTTGAAAGAGAAAATAAATAGTGCTTAATAAACCCCAAAAAAACAAGAGGGTGGAGCTATCACCAAGAAAGAAGAAAAAATAAACCAAGGGGACAAGTCTAAAGAAGAACCCCTACTAGAATAAGAGAAAGGAACCTTAAAGGGAAGCACTGAAGAAAGTGATAGTGACAATGAAGAAGAAAGATAATATATAGATTTGGACATAATTAAGGAAGAGGGTACCAAGCCAAGACTAAGAGAAAAGGTGAAAAAGGGGTGGAAAAATGAAGATTAATATATGTATGATTACATGCCCCCTAGATCTGGCACAACAAGGACACACCAACATTTATCATTCACTTTTGATAGTTATATGGATGAGACTCATTTCAAGGTGCCAAAAAATGAAATAATAGGTGTATAAGAACCAAAATAAGGACATTATTCCCTTCTCATAAATCCACATACAATGAACCCTATCAGGTTAGCCAATGTGCTCATCTACACGGCCTTTGAAGTAACACAAAAGAATATCATCAATAATGTTAGGGATTCAAAATAGAAGAATATCATGATAGAAATAGAATAGGAATTAAAGGCCATGAGTTTAAAATTTTAATAAATATCTAATCACATAGAGGAAGCTGATCCATCCCTTTTGGATGATGTTGATGCTTCAAACTTATCAGAGGTTGATAAGGTGTACATGATAGTAGATCAGATACTCCCAAGGTTGAGGGTAGAGCTGGCACTAGAAGAAGAGGAGGACCCATTTTACATGATAAAATAAGAGATAGATACAAAGATAAAAGAGGTGGAATACCTCTTCATGCAACTTTAAGAGGGCATAGATGCTATCGACACCATCTTCTACAACTTCTCCAACTAGGAGTCAGTTGCATATACATGCCTCAAAAAGGCAAAGGGGGAAAAGGAGGAGATGATAGCACAAATATAAAATACAAGTATATTAGAGTGTATACAAATAGTGGGAAAGGTTAATGACTTGAGCACTCAGATCAAAGACAAAGAACACATCCTAGAATCACTCTTTCATTCATTACAAACCAAGGCCTACGAACAAAAAGAAATCTTGGATGAAGGAGTTGCAAAAGCTAAGGAAAACCTTGAGGCCTTTCAAAAGGAATTTAAAAATATGGATGTGATCATATTTATTACCACCTCAATAAAGATATAAATCACCATTTAATAACTCAAGCTCACCATTAAGGGCTTTGAAGACCTCAACATTGAACTAAAGGAGAGCGTGCTGGATTTCTACACATCAAGAGCATTGAAGAATAGTCCAAGGGAAGACTATAAATTTTGTATGGGGTCATGTTGGGCCTATTTTTGACTAATTTTGAATCCATTCCAACTTAGTAGACACCTCAACATGAGGAAATCACTTGTCATGATTGTTGTTTTGGCATCTTTTGTACCAACTAGAGGAATCATCACCAATTTAACATAAGATGGTAGGTAGTTATCATGTGGAATCTATATAACAAAGGGTATAAGGTGATGTATCTAACAAAATTATCAACCAAGGCTCCATTTCAATACTTGATGTGTACCCTTCACCCTGTAACGAATATGATTCTAAGTTTATAAAGCCAAGCTCAAACTAGTATGCATGGGATGAAAATAAAAGTAGTGAAGATATATAAAATTGGATATAGATATCATATCAAGAACATCATTAGAATAATCTTTAACCTAGATACCTTTGAAGATCCAATTTTATCACCCAAGCTCGCTTGTGAGATGTTAGGTCATTAGTAGTTTAGATAAGCTTTTACTCTATTTTTGCAATATGAACTATACTCTATATTTGGACCATTATAGCTATTGGGTCATTAGTAGTTTAGATAAGCTTTTAATATATTTTTTCAATATGAACTTTACTCTATATTTGGACCATTAACTATATGAATATTAGTTTAAGTAATACATTGTGTTTCGAGGTTCAATATCTTATCTTTGATTATTAAAATGCATAATGAATGATATGATTTTAGTGTTATGAATTCAATCTAAATGTTAAGAATGTTGTTTATAATATTTGATTTAGGGAATTCATGGCATGTTTATAATTTATGATAACATCAGCACATTATATAGAAATATTCCAAGTGTAGGAAATACCCCATACCAAGTGATGATACATGTGCCTAAAGCATGATCCTAAGCATGACCCTTAAATCTAAAATATTCCATTGAACCCTCCAAGATCTTGAATGATGATAATCTAAAGGAAATAGAGGTGTACACCTATGAAACTATAGAACCAACCCCATATAGGCTTTACTCATACACACCATCAGACTCCACCTAGAATGGCTTATGCCAATGAACTTGTCAACATCTGTTTCTAATGCAAAATTGCTTTCTACATTCAAAAGAAGAAATAAGAAACTAAAAGATGGTTAAGGCTAGAAGTACCTGATATAGTCGTGCGCACCGAAATCAGACGTTGAAAGATTCTCCTCTTTTGCTGTGGAGGAATGACACCTACGAAGAAAAGGCTAAACACGGAAAAACGTCAGTCAAAGATATGGTGGGCTGTCAGGCGAACGCCCGATCCCAGAAGTACGAAGACTCCCTAGAAGGATATCAACCCACTGATAAAAAAAAGCAAAATATTGGACGAAAGTAGATGATAATGACAGAAATAAATGACAGAAAAATAAAGAGCGTACCTGATATGCAGCACTGTCTACACAGTCGCCGTCGTCGGTCTCTGTGGTGCCAGCATCAGTTAAGGAATGTGCCGATGTCGGTTAAGGTGCCGTCGTCGGTCGGGGTAGTGACCGGCGTCGGTAGGGGCAGGTTCTGGGAAAAGGTTTGGGACAGGGTCTGAGAGAGTTGGGACAGGTTCAGGGAGAGTCTGGGGGGTTTGAACAGTCGGGACAAGGTCTGGGAGAGTCGAGACAGGTTCTGATAAGGTCAAGGTAGGGTTTTGGATAGAGTCAGGACAGGGTCTGGGCAAGGTCGGGACAAGGTCTGAACAGAGTCTGGGGGGTTTTGGACAGAGTCGGGATGACAGAAAATAAATAATAACTAAGAAAGAAATGAAATAAATAGAATAAAGACTTACCTGGTAGAAGACGCAATGAAAGCCATGGTGTGCAGATTAGTTGATGTCGTAGTGTTGATGATTGCTCGGAGTTCGCAGGTTGATGGAGGAATTCACAGGTTAGTTGCTCAGTGTTTTGAATAGCGTTCGGGATCTTGGCTCGAATGGCTGGCAGAGGTTGATGAAGGTGGGGGACGGGGACGGTTCCAGAGATGGTTCGTCAACCATTTCAGGAAACCGAATGATAACTGGTAATGGACAAGGGGAAGGTGACCGACGTCGGCAGGATTGCCGACGTCAGCCGATAGGTGACCGACGTCGGCGACATCGGTCGGGTAAAGACCGACGTCGGTAGATGTATAATGGGGATAGAGTCTACCTTTAGCTCTGTGTTCATTTTTACATGCTGCCAGGGTCAAGGTTGGTGAAACAAGTGATTGACAAGGGTTCAATAGGCGAAGAAGAATAAGACGGGGAATGACCAAGGGAGTCGACACGATTTCGGTGTCTACATTTGCCCCTTTTTGTCTTGTTGGTTGTTCTGGACGAACTGCAAGACAAAAATAGGAGTGAGTGCCCCAGGTGAGGGATAAGGTTGATTTCGTCTTGTTGGTTGTTCGAATGAACTGTAAGACAAAAATAGGAAGCGAAATGCCCCGAGTAAGGATGAGGTATTCCCCCTCAAAGTAGGAGTTGAGGGAAGGGAACCGAGAATCGGGTGCTGATTTGATAAAGAGCGGATGAAAAAGGGGTGAGGGTGAACGCTGCAAAGGTCGTGATTGCGCGTATACCACTGCACGAGATGGTCAGGCCAAAGTGTCGCAGGTCAAGGGTCGAGGAGTGCCAAAATTAAAGTAACCGGGCCCCAGCATTTAGTCGTCTGCTGATCGGGTCACTCAATCTAAGTTGAAGCTCTAAATGGGTCATCGCGTTCCAGGTATCCCGGGCTCAGGAAGTGCTCCTAGAAACGCGAAAAAGTCACAAGTAGGGCGGATCAACCGGTGTGTGATCCTATACTTGTGAGGGTCCAAAAAGGTCTGCGCACAATTCTGCTAACCAGTCATGAGGTAGCATACATGCAAAAATAACCAAGGCAACAACGTCTTGGAAGTGGTTGAGGTCGGAGGAGATAGGCATGATCTCCAATGATTGGTGGTCGATGGATGGATGAATGGACAAAAGGATGCAAGGATGCGGCCGAGCTAACCCCAGAAGACCCCATATCAACTGAGTGCTACCTACATAGCCCTGGTGATAGGGCCTCAGGCCGATGTAGTTCTCCCTATAAGGGAGGAAGGGTCAAAGGGATGGTGAGGAAAAAAAGATGTTGCAGCCTTTTCCAAATGGTGTATTCTGCAACATTGGTTGAGGGGTTTTTCATCCCTAGCAATATCCCATATGCGTGATGGATGTATGCTAAAAATGAATTGAGGTCTATTTATGCTTCAGCAAGTATTGGTTTATGCTTAACACAAATTGTGGCAGGTCGATAGTTTCCGTGTGTATTGGTGTCCATAGAAACTAGGGGGAACAGGGTAGGTCATGTTGATGGTCTGAAAAGAGAGTTGAGCGAAGTTGATTGACAAGTGATGAGGGTGAATGTGACCAAAGTGTAGAAGAAGTGAAAAGCATATTGCTCTTTCATTGACAAGGACCAAAAAGATAGCATAGATAGGGGTTATGAGAACCAAGAGCCCCATTCATGCGTGACGTCGTTGACCATAGTTATGTTAGAGTGGTAATCGAATCACTTAGACATTAAAGTGAGCTCGAAGTCCCTTGAGCAGGTAATAGGAAGAGGAAAGAGGGTAACCCATTTTAAGAGCAGAGATAACTTTGCCCCTTTTTATAGGAGACCCTGAGACAACTACAAGCCAAGTCCGTGACTCGTTTTTTTTTTTTTTTTTTTTTTTTTTTTTTTTTTTTTTTTTTTTGGCGCAGACTGATCAATGCGGGAAGCCTGCATAGAGATGTCATTTGCTTGGTGGTTAGGTTGTGAAGCTGATCAATGCGGGAAGCTTCTAAAATAAGTTGCTGTTTATTGCCAGAGTAGTCATAGCCATCCTTCGAGGGAGTGGTCTAGATTTTTGTTTAATATAAAGGCTTTTGAATAGCTGTCCTTCAAGGGAGCAGTCTATTTATTACAGCAATGATAGTACAGCTGTCCTTCGAGGGAGCAGTCTATTTTTTTTTTGATTTTGATATTGATATAGTGACCATGGATATGTTTTGACATCTTGATTTGTTTTGATATAAATGTGAGTCATGGACAAGATTGTAGAAGGTCAAGGGCTCCCTTTTATTAGGACAAAGCATCCATATATCATAAAAGGGTTATAGGAGTTGTTAAGAGGAATAGGGTTGAAAGGAAGTAGGATGAAGAGGATGGGGATTGCTCAAGGGACGAGCTCAAGTTAAGTGTCAAGTAGACGAATACTCGACTAGCAGTAGAACGGTCACAGATGCAACGCATTAAGAGGCTCAAGTTCTGGGCGTCCATCAAGAGAGGACAGACGGTAAGTCCCTAATCCATACTTGTGCGTGATAATAAAAGGTTCGAGCCAATTAGGAGCAAACTTGCCTCATTTACTTCGCTCCATATTGGTCACGTGTTGATTCTCTTTGAGGATGAGGTCTCCGATGTTGAAATCTCGTTCTCGCAGATTTTTGTCATAGGTGCGCTTGATGCGATGTTGATAGACATGGAGATGATTAAGGGCAGCAAGACGGTGTTCGTCAAGTAACTCAAGTTGAGCTAAGTGATCTTGACGAAAGTCATCGTTGGAAAGGATATCATGTAGAGAAATGCGGAGAGACGGGATCTGTACTTCGAGAGGTAAAACAGCCTCTATTCCGTACACGAGAGAAAAAGGGGTAGCACCCATAGAGGTTCGGATGCTAGTGCGGTAAGCCCACAAAGCGAAGGGAATGTGAATGTGCCAATCCCTGCTTGTGTCACTGACCACTTTCATGAGAATTTTGGTGAGAATTTTGTTGGAAGCCTCGGCCTGCCCATTTGCTTGTGGGTAGTAAGGCGAAGAGAAACTGAGTTTGATGCCGAAGGAGTCGCATAGCTTTTGGACAGTTTTGTTTTTGAAGGACTTGCCGTTATCAGTGATGATTTTATGAGGGACACCGAAACGATAGATGATATGGGTGTTGATGAAGTCGACGATCTTGTCGGCTTTTTTGGAGATGAGAGGAATGGCTTCCACCCACTTGGTGAAATATTCAGTGGCTGTGATGATAGATTGATGATGAAGAGACGAATGAGGGTTAATCTCACCGATGAGATCTAAACCCCACTGAGAGAAAGGCCAGAAATCCTGAGCAACTTGTAAGGCGTGACTGGGGAGATGAAGCAAGTTAGAGTGCTGCTGACACTTGATGCAATGCCGAACATAATCGCTACAGTCTTGATGAAGGGTAGGCCAATAATAGCCCAAACAAAGGATGCGCTTGGCAACCGAATTTCCACTGAAATGCCCGCCACAAATCCCGTCGTGAACTTGCTGGATGGCGTGAGATGCTTCAGTGGAGGTGAGACAACAAAGAAGGAGGCCATCGAAGCCTCGCTTATAGAGAAGACCCCCTAGCATGGTATAGCGAGCAGTACGCTTGATAAAAGCTCGTCGTGCATTACTAGAGAGGTTGGGAGGAATGATAGAGAGAGAGAAGAAGTCCACAAGTTGCTTATACCAAGCATCTTGTGGGCTAGGGTCTATAGTGTTGACATGATGAATGTGAGGAGAGATATATGAAGGCAACGGCACACGACGCATCATGACAAAAAGTCTGGATGCAGATGAGGAAGATGGGATATGGGAAGCGAGAGAAGCCATAGTGTCAGCAAACTTGTTCGTGGATCGAGGAACAGTCTGCAAGAGGAAATGGTTGAAAGATGCAAGGAGAATGTCAGCATGATTTTTGTACCTTTGCAAAATTTCATTTTTACAGAGGTATGAACCGTTGACCTGATTGATGACGAGCTGCGAGTCACCGAAGATGTTGATGGACTTGATGCTGAGAGAGAGGGCGGTCTGAAGTCCTAAAATTAAGGCCTCGTATTCAGCCATATTATTGGTACAATCAAAGTCGAGTTTGAAAGACAAAGGCATGGGCTCCCCTTCGAGTGGAATGAGAATGACCCCAGCACCTCCACCTAGTTGACATTTGGATCCGTCAAAGAACATAGTCATCTGATAGGTGGTGTCGTCGGAGGAAAGCACAGCGATAGACTCGTCAGGGAATTCACACTGCGAAGGTTGAGTGTCAGGAAGAGGGGCATCTGCTAGTTGATCAACGATGGTTTGCCCCTTGATAGATTTCTGCTGGATGAATTCGAGATCGAACTCAGCAAGCAGCATGAGCCACCGAGCCATACATTGATTCTGATATGGCTTGGAGTGCATATATTTGAGAGGGTCGGTGTGGGTGATGACAAAGGTTTTGTGACTGAGAAGATAGTGGCAAAGCTTAGTAGCAGCAAAGACTAACGCCAAACAGAGTTTCTCAATATGGGTATACCAAGTTTCATAGTCGACCAGTGTTTGGCTGATATAATAAACGGCTTGCTCGCGATGATGTTTGTCTCGGTGCGCGATCATGGCACCTAACGAATGGTGAGTGGCTGAGATATAAAGGTAGAAAGGTTGGTCGTCTTTAGGTGGAATGAGAACTGGTGGAGAGACCAGATAGCGTTTTAAGGCTTCAAAAGCCTCTTGACAGTCCTTATCCCATGTAAAAATGACGTCCTTCTTAAGGAGATGATGAAAAGGTTGGCAGCGGTCAGAAAGTTGCGAGATGAAGCGGCGAATGGACTGGAGCTTGCCTTGCAAACTGTGAAGCTGCTTGAGATTGGTCGGGGGAGGCATTTTGAGGATAGCGCGAATCTTGGTGGGATCTATCTCGATGCCATAGAAGGAAATGATGAAGCCGAGAAGCTTGCCAGAGAGGACCCCAAAGACACATTTCTTGGGGTTAAGACGGATATTGTACTGAAGAAGACGAGAAAAGATGATGTTGAGAATGGTCAGATGGTCACGGCAAAATTCGGATTTGCCGAGAAGGTCATCCACATAGTCCTCCATGATTTTGTGGAGGAGATCGTGGAAAATGTAGGTCATGGCACGCTGATAAGTGGTGCCTGCATTCTTCAAGCCGAAAGGCATGACTCAATAGCAAAAAGTCCCCCATGGGGTAATGAAAGTAGTCTTGTGCTGATCTTCTGGAGCAATCAGGATTTGATTGTATCCTGAAAACCCGTCCATAAGAGATAGCATCTCATGGCCGGCCGTAAGATCAACGAGCTGGTCAATGTTAGGAAGAGGAAAGTCGTCTTTAGGACAGGCTAGATTAAGGTCATGATAGTCTGCGCAGATCCGAATCCCCCCAGTTGCCTTGGTGACTGGGACGATGTTAGAGACCCACTGTGGATAATCGATAGGCTGGATGAAGGAGACAGAAAGGAGACGCTGAAGCTCCTCCTTGACAAGGAGGGCAATGCGAGGATGCATCTTTCAAAGCTTTTGCCTGACAGGCTTAGCCTCTGGTTTGGTGATAATGTTATGGGTAATGATGGTGGGGTCGATGCCAGGCATATCACTGTAAGTCCAGGCAAAGGCCTTGCTATGGTCGGAAAGGAACTGGGTATAGTCAAGCTACTCCTGAGCATCTAAAGATTGGCCGATCTTTAAGACATGAGGAACATCAGAAGAAGGAAGGTTGATGTCAATGGTTGATTCATTTAACATAACCTGGGTCTCAGAAGGGAGGGAGCGCTGGATGAAAGAATCATCAGCGCCCATGTAGGAAAGAATGGCGTCATCGTCAACGCAGTGAACAGTGTGAATGGTTGCCGACTCATCTTCGATCATGGTGGGAAGAATGAGAGGGAGAGACATGGATACCCCATTGAGCTGATAAGTCAAGGGGTCCAGGCGGATGGTGTTTATGGAAAAAAAAAACTAGGAGGAATGGAAACCACTGACTCCGTAGATGAAGGTGGCGAAATAGGCGAGTGTGGAGGAGATTGATCAAGGATTGGTTCAGGACAAAGGTCTATAGGGTCTTGAGTGGGGTCGTGATATCCCAGACCATACAGTTTCTTGGCATCGTCATCATTGAGCAGTTGGATAGGCTGATGGGAGCCCTGCTCATAGCGTCCGAAACCAAAACCCTTCCATGCACACCTGTAAAGGTAAGTATGTGCAAAGGCGGGGTTGCCAAGAAACAAAAAATCTGATGTGAAAGGTTGGGGTGAAGAAAGAGGATTACCATCAGTAGGAGCTTGATTAAGCCCTCCATAGACGAGGTTGGTGCGGAGGTGAGGGGGACCATAAGGTATGATCATCCCAATCCGATGGTCGTAGCTGGGGCTGTGATGAAGGCGTCCATACTCTTGCAGAGTTTGGAACATGTCTAAAGCCAGCAAGCGATACTCTCCCAATGAAAGTCTTTGGAAGACGTCTTCCATGGGGTCTATGGTTGTCGCTTGAAGGGGAGGTGTAAGGGCGACCGCCTGTTGCAAACTGGTTGAAGCTTCCATAGATGGAGGCGGTGCCGAGGTTGACGGTTTGATAGGAATGAGGACATCGTTTGGACGGTAGGTGGTATTGCATGTTTTGAAAGGCGAAGGGTCAGCGGGAATGGTGTGGACTTGTCCGTCATGTTCAAACTTCACACAACGGTGCAGGGTGGAGGGGACAAAGGCCATGGCGCGGATCCAGGGTCGGCCCAGCAAGATGTTGTATTGGAACTCTCCTTCGATGATGTAGAAGAGCTCCGGGACTGTGCGTGGACCATCACAGATATGAAGGATGACTGTGCCAATGGTCATGGCAGTAGTGTCATTGAAAGAGCATAAGATCGTGTCAGTTTTGGAGACGCAATTCTTGGGAAGAGCCAACTGATCAAAGGCATGAGTGGAGATGATGTTGATGCTAGCGCCCCTGTCGATCATAACGCGTTTAATGCGTGTCTGATCGATGTAGGCAGTGATGAAGAGGGCGGCATCCTGATCTTCCGTGTTGGATGTAGGAACCTCAAAATCACTGAATGTTATGGAGGCAACAGGGGCTAAGGAGTGGACAAGGGCAGCAAGTGGCTGGGGATCCTCAGGTTGGACCTCCGCTGCCTGCAGGGCTTGGATAAGGGCCTGACGATGTTGGGGTGAGGTTTGGACGAGATCATAGAGGGACATCTTCACAGGCGTCTGGTGAAGCTGTTTCAACATGGAGTCGTGGATTGGTCCGGAAGAGGAAGAAGAAGAAGAAGAGGGTTGAGGCGCGCCAAGGATAGAAATCTTAGGCTTAGGCGGTTGAGGTGGATTGACAAAAGGGTAGGTCCAAGGAATGGCGGCTTTTTCTTTCGCCTTATCCTTTTGTGACCTAGTGGTGATGTGAATGGCATTGATTTCAAAGATGGGGGGTGAAGATGATGAAGGGGTTGTAACCGGTTGATGAGATGTGGATGGGTTTGAAGAGGTTGAAGGGTTGTGAGAAGGAGTCGGGGGGCGGTCGAAAGTGTCCTCAAAGAGAAGAGTGTCTTTGTCCAGATAACGGCGAATGACAGCCTTGAGGGCACATCAAGTCTCAGTGTCATGTCCTGGTGTACGATGATATAAACAAATCTTCGTGTCATCAAACCAGGAAGGTTTAGACCCAAGAGGTTGAAAGGGCTTAATGGGTGGAAGAGTTATGCTAGAATTTTGCAAAAGTCGTTGCAAGATCAAAGAGTATGAGCCCACTAAAGGGTCCATGCTCATCGATGTATGCGATGTCGGTGACTTTTGCTTGGGCGAAATGGGAGGAGGTTTTCGTACCACCTTCTGGGTTGATGGTGCGATGACAGGCGGAGACGGTACACTCTTCGTGAGAGGTATCGCCCTTTTGGGAGAGGGTAGGCTAGTGGTAGGTAAAGGAAGCAAAGGAGGCAACCGGTTTTGGTTAGAGGTTGAAGCGGGAAGGACTCTGGTTAAGGTTGAAGGATGCGGGCCCAAAATGGAGGGTAATGGTGACGGAAGAGGAGGCGTTCGCCTCTGTGGTTTGGCAGTCTTTTGAGATTTGGGTTGAAGACTAGTATTGGTTGAAGTTTGGGTTAAGTCCACCTTCACTTGTGGATGAGTGAGGTTGGAGTCGGGGTGAACGCCAAGTGATTTGATAGGTTTAGGCGAAGTAGATGAGGGTTTTGGTTTTGATGAAGTTGATGAAGATGTAGACGGTTTGGAAGTGGAGATCTGATTTTTGTTGATAGTCTTAGGAGGTTCTGCCATGGGTGGATTAGCGGTATGAGATGAGAGGGCCTGGGCTTGTTGAAGAGCTGTGAGACGGTCCCACAATCCCTGATGTTCCACTTTCCTAGAAGGGAGAAGTTCGAGTCTCTCCACTAGTCAGGAAAATGGCTGAGAAGATACGGGATGAGGTTTAGGCTTTTGAGAAGATGCCAATGGTTGTGGGACTGAAGGTGAGATGGATGTAGTAGTCTCGGGTCTAAAGCATGGTGAAGTTATGACAGGTTCATGTTTGGTTGGAGATGAAGGAGAGATAGGTTCTTCTCTGGGTGGAGAAGAAACTGGTGAATGAAGCTCCTCAAGTGGGTAAAGGGCAGGGATGATAGTGCCCTCCACTTGTGGCCGAGGAGTAGGAAAGGTTGGGTCCTCCATGGGCAGCAAGAAGGAAGATGGTGAAACTGGCGGTGCTGGTAAGGTCGAGGCGTCCTCCAAAATTAGAGAAGTTGAAGGAGAACTAGCCGGAGAGAGAGGTTCGTCTATATGTGATGGACTGATGGATGAACTCACCTCTTGGGGTTGGTTAGAAATGAGGGGCGAGACTGTATTGACTGTTCGAATATTATGTTCATGGGTATTGTCAGTCAAGGTCTGGACGTTGTTTTGGGTTGGTGGATGATTAGGGAATGGTTGTTTGAAGATATCGATACCCTGATTAGGAGGGGTGTTAGGATTGTCGAGGATGAGGTCACCCTTTTCCAACATGTCTTGGACTATGTTTTTAAGGGTTTTACAGTTGCCCGTGTCATGACCTTTAACACGGTGGTAGTGGCAGAAGTCATTCTCCCTATACCACGCAGGGATGGCGCGTGAGGGATCAAATTGTGGTGGAGGTCGGATCTGAGGGAGATTGATGGCCCCTTGTTTGACGAGTTTTTCCAGCACAGACGCGTATGATTCTCCAAGTGGAGTAAACTGTCGCTGTATGTATCTCTGCTGAAATTGGCGAGTGGCGCTCATGGACGTGGATGGTTCAGGTTGATTAGTTGAAGGTGAAGAAGAGGAAGATCTAACAACCACAGCATTTGCTGAAGCTTTAGATTTAGGATTGGACGAGGAGGGCTTAGAAGAAGGGTCATTGGTTTTGGAGTTGGGATTCTTACTCCGCAACTTGACTTTATTCTCCTCAACGGCACGTAACTCAAGTTTACGAGCCATCATGAAGGCTTCGTCAAAAGTGCGGAAGGTTTGAACCCTCAAGGTAGAAGAAATATGTTTAGCACAGGCTTGAGAGAAAAGTTCAATAAGCTCAGGCTGAGGTAAGGAAAATGAAAGTTGATTGATAAGGCTCCTCCACCGAGCGACGAAATCAGCAATAGATTCATCCTCGAACTGGTGAATAGAATAGAGGTTTGTGATAGAGACCTTCTTGGTGATATTGATGGAGAAATGATCGAGGAAGATCTGGGCCAACTAAGTGAACGTGAGGATGGAATGGCTGGGAAGAGAGCTGTACCAATCAAGTGCAGCACCCGAGAGGGACATGGGAAACGTGCGTAAGAGCAACGCATCATCGTGGGCGATAAGGTAACAGACATGTCTGAATGCCCGTAAATGTTGTTGTGGGTCTTCCTTACTCTGGAAATGAGAAAACTTAGGAAGTTCCCACTGGCTGGGATATGGTCTGATGGGGACAGAAGGATGGATGGGCTCGTTACAGATTTGTTCGTACGAGAGAGTGTTGCGTGAGCTGGTAATGGAGGTCTCTAGGTTGGACATTTTATCCATCAGCATCTTGATAATATCTACTGACGGATTGGCAGGTGGAGCACCTCCTAGATTGTGAGGTGCTTGAAAGAGGCTGGAAGAGGTATACGACGTAGTCGGTTGTACCAATAAGGGCGCAACGTACGGATGACTAGTCGTAGGGACGGAAGAAGTGACTAAGGATGATTGGATGGAAGGCATGGCTAGGTTTGATGTTGTCATGGGAGGTTGGTTAGAGGTAACATGGGCTAACGGATGGGTAGCCACCCTAGTGTTGATAGGAGTAAGGGTGGGCAGAATAGAGACGACCAGGTTTTGAAAGGGGGTAGAAAGTGGTTGAGTGGACTGAGATTGATTGGGGGCCAAAACCCCGGTGAAAGTGGGCCCAACAACGGAAGGAGAGGCCACACTTGGATGGTTGGTGAAAGGTTGGTCAGTGGTTGAGACAACAGCCTGGGTGTCTAAGGGTTGGATTATGGACGTTGTTGATACGACTGCAGTTGTGAGGAGAGAAGTCGGCATTCCATAAATTGGATTGCCAAAGGGGTCTCGCGTTTGGCTATTCGCGAGATAGTGTTGCAGGGCTTTGGTATTGAGGTCCAAGAATCGTGCGAAGTCTTGGTCCCCTTCTGGAATAATAGGCGTTTGGGGCGGAGATGGTCTGGTAGGAGTTCTTTCGGTTTCTGAGTTGAACTCCATTGTAGGGTTGGTTGTAGGTGGGGTAAATGGAAGAGGATGATGCCTCGCGTGATCGACTAGAGCCTTGGCTTGGCTATGAGTCAGAACCATTCAAGGCAAGGGAAAATGTCCTCACAAGCTCAAACAAGCAGATAAGAACCAAAAAGATGAAGACACAAGCAGATCCTAAAACCCTAGAAATAAATTATTAGGATTATAGTGGCTTATGCCTTAGAATCTGTGTGTAGAGGAAGATTGGCTGAAAAATGGGTCCTAGAAGAAGCAGTCTATGGATGGTTTCGGGTTTTGTTATGGTGCTCAAGAAATCTGTGTTAGCTTCCGTACAGGCCTGGTGCTAAGGAGCAAGCTCCCCTCACTTCACGATTCCAGTGGTTAGCTGGTTTCGCTTAGCCAAAATATACTTCCACTAGAGTTTATCCTCCGCTAGAGAACGGAGTGGGCTTCCCCCTTGGTGATGAAATCCAAGTAGGGTCACCGGGACGGGTAAGGTATCCGCTGGGGGATGAAATCCCAGTCGGGCCTTGTCTCAGGTAAGTTTTATGTTTGTTTTGTGTAGGTGGTTTGGTCGTGTAACATCAAGTGATCTAGATTAATTCAATATGCGGTTTAATTACTATGTGTGGTCTAAAAGATGCAGGCAATCAGAAATGAATGCAAAGTGTTTTAATGTCCAAGTTGAAATGTTTGTTCGTATGAAGACGAATGGAGAAAGAGTCAAAGAATATGAGTTTTAGCTAGTCTAGAAATGCAAGAAAGAAAGAAATGTTCGTTTTAGTTCTACTTATGATGTCGTTTAAGAAGAGACGAAAGGAGGCGAAAAGGAAGAAACCTAATGCACCTAAATGAATGAAAGAAAGAAAGAACCCAAGGAGGACCTAGGGTCCCACCGGGCGTGCCAGAATGTTTCTAATGCAAAATTGCTTTCTACATTCAAAAGAAGAAATAAGAAACTAAAAGATGGTTAAGGCTAGAAGTACCTGATATAGTCGTGCGCACCGAAATCAGACGTTGAAAGATTCTCCTCTTTTGCTGTGGAGGAATGACACTTGCAAAGAAAAGGCTAAACACGGAAAAACGTCAGTCAAAGATATGGTGGGCTGTCAGGCGAACGCCCGATCCCGGAAGTACGAAGACTCCCTAGAAGGATATCAACCCACTGATAAAAAAGAGCAGAATATTGGATGAAAGTAGATGATAATGACAGAAATAAATGACAGAAAAATAAAGAGCGTACCTGATATGCAGCACTGTCTACACAGTCACCGGCGTCGGTCTCTGTGGTGCCGGCGTCGGTTAAGGAATGTGCCGACGTCGGTTAAGGTGCCATCGTCGGTCGGGGTAGTGACCGGCGTCGGTAGGGGCAGGTTCTGGGAAAAGGTTCGGGACAGGGTCTGAGAGAGTTGGGACAGGTTCAGGGAGAGTCTGGGGGGTTTGAACAGTCGGGACAAGGTCTGGGAGAGTCGGGACAGGGTCTGATAAGGTCAGGGTAGGGTTTTGGACAGAGTCGGGATAGGGTCTGGGCAAGGTCGGGACGAGGTCTGAACAGAGTCTGGGGGGTTTTGGACAGAGTCGGGATGACAGAAAATAAATAATAACTAAGAAAGAAATGAAATAAATAGAATAAAGACTTACCTGGTAGAAGACGCGATGAAAGCCATGGTGTGCAGATTAGTTGATGTCGTAGTGTTGATGATTGCTCGGAGTTCACAGGTTGATGGAGGAATTCGCAGGTTAGTTGCTCAGCATTTCGAATAGCGTTCGGGATCTTGGCTCGAATGGCTAGCGGAGGTTGATGAAGGCGGGGGACAGGGACGGTTCCAGAGATGGTTCGTCAACCGTTTCGGGAAATCGAATGATAACTGGTAACGGACAAGGGGAAGGTGACCGACGTCGGCAGGATTGCCGACGTCGGCCGATAGGTGACCGACGTCGGCGACATCGGTCGGGTAAAGACCGACGTCGGCAGATGTATAATGGGGATAGAGTCTACCTTTAGCTCTGTGTTCATTTTTACATGCTGCCAGGGTCAAGGTTGGTGAAACAAGTGATCGACAAGGGTTCAATAGGCGAAGAAGAATAAGACGGGGAATGACCAAGGGAGTCGACACAATTTCGGTGTCTACAACATCATTGTTGTAAATGGCAAAGTCTTATGAAGAATGATTTGTGCCATGACATAAATAGCCTAATATATGCCTCATTTATTTCTATAATATTCTTTGGGTGAGTGCATAAGGCTTACCTCTTATGTGAATTGATGATGTCATAACCGAGTGACAAATGTTGAGAGTCACAATATTAGTCTATGTTTGTGCCTAGTTGTAACAAGCCTAGAATTGACTTAGACAACCAGGTAAATTATTGATAGATTAAATAAATTGATAACCAATTTTTTTATAATAATTATGCATAAGGAATTTATAGATTAAAGGTTAGTATAGTGCTAGTTAAATAGATAAACTCAAAATAAACACATTAACATGTAACACCTCTAGCTTAGACACTAGTGAGAACATTGATAACTAGCATACAATGAAAACACAAATATAAAATAAAATAAATCATTCTTTTGCCTTCCTTGTATCTTTAAAATGGATTGTTTAATTGGCTTTCTCAACTTTATGCATCAATAAATATTTATCAATGAAGCTCCATTTGCTCCACCTTTCCGTAGAACCTTTGCTTGGCTAGTTGGCTTATGAATTTGGTATGGTAAAACTACTGGAGTGGATTATTGGAAGTATTTTTTCATAATAAAACTACACTAATTAAGCTTTGTCTCTCAAAAAATGATCATTATAACTTTGTCTTTTGATAACTTATTGATCAATAGGTAGAGCCTTATATTTATAGCCTCCAAAGTTAAATCTTACCCAAGGTGAGTTAAGGTTGAGTTTAAACATGAAATGATTTGAAACTAACCTTTTGTGAGTTGAGGCTAACTCTAGTTGAATTAAAAATGTGTCATGAAATTATGATTTTCAATTAATAGGCATGTATCTTAAATTAGATATTTTGAGATATTTTGTCAGAGCTTGACAATTCACAAAGGTAATGATGAAGGATCTTGATATTTTTGGATTTGTGAATTTCCATTTTTAGATATTAATTAATTAAAAATGGATATTTTTTATAAGAATTTAATCTGGTTTAATTAGTTTATTCATTTTTATTAGCATTTTATCTCTTTTAATAATTATTTAAGTATGCCACCTAATGGGTTTATATGCCAAACTACCAATTGTTAGGTCGTAAGGTGACTAGGGATGAAGTCATGAGAGGTTATTGTTGTGTACATTATAATAACCCAAATAAGAATTCCAAAACAAAATTTTAATCATTGATGAATGATGTGTGGATGAAATTAGGATATTTAGTAATTTATAGGCTTAATTTGTAATGTTTAGTAGAAATTAATATGAAGTTTGGTTGGAAGGTAGGTGTGGCTAGAATGGGGTGTCTATAGTTTTCCCTTTTTTGGGAAGTCATTAAAATTTATAAATGTAGTAACATCTTCTCAAATAATGGAAATGTCCTATATGCCTAATGCCGCAACAGGTGATGGATGAGCCCTAGATGCTCCCTTGAGGGAGTGGGTGACAAAGAAGGTTGGCAATTGGTCCCTTGAAAAGAAGGAAACAATGAGACCTAAAGGTAAAATTAGGTGGAAAAGACTAATTTGCCCAAAAGTAGTTATAATCAATGGCCTCATGAGATGCCCCAGTTGGGAAGATAAAAAAGATGATTTACCCAAAGGTGGTTATAATCATTGATAGGGAAGGTAAAGAGATAATGATTAGTCCAAAGGTAGATATAATCATTATTAAAATAAAAATAATGATTTGACCAAAGGTAGTCATAATCATTATTAGAATGACAATATTCCCTAGTTGGGTGGATATAAATAATGATTTTCCCAAAGGTGGTTACAAGCATTAGCAAAATGAAGATATACCCAGTGGGATAGTATAATGATAATGATTTGCCTAGAGGAGGTTATAATCATCAACATCTAGATAGGTCAAAAAATTTATTTACTCAAAGATTATTATAATAATTGGTATGGAAGTGTGGGAAAATATGTCAAATCAAAAAAGGGGGCTTATAAATGGAATTTGTACTCATGGAGTAAAATTAATCTAGTACAAAGGAAAGGCATGAATCTGGGCTACCTACTAGTATATAGATGCATTTACTAACTAACAAGATTAAAATCCTATCATTATTTAATTAATCTATATTTGATAAATAATTTGGATATATTAGGAGTGATTTAGGTGACCAAGGAGAAGTACCATAACATCATTGCTTGGAATATTTCTCAAGTTGATTTTTACTATAACACTTGATGATATATATCATGATATAAAACATCATGATAATTTATTCATAATATGCATAAGAACTACCATTCAATCCAATAAATAATAAAAATAATGCACTAATGATAAAAAACCATGATGACAATGTTGATGTATGAATATGTATGGACTTAAGTATAATGCACAAGGAATCACCTAATGAATAAAAATATACTAATTCAAAACATAATACTGAAAACAAACAAACAAGAAAACAAACATACAAACACCAATAAAAGAAATAGAACAAAACACCAAGAAACTTAAAAAAAAATACAAGACAATAATGAGAAATAAATGAAATAAAAATAGACAATGGTTAATCACAATGTTAGCACAAATAGAAAAAACATTATGTGGGAATGTGTAATAAATGTGTTACTCTTGGTGATAGGGTGACCTATAAGCCAAATAGTAATGACACAAGTATAAAAATGCAAGGACAATGGCACAAGGTTATCCCTAGGATATAGGAAAAAACACACACAAGATGGTGAACATTTCCCCTCAGCTATAAGAGACAAAAAAAATCAAATGAAATGGGGGGAATAAAAGAAAAAGAAGGGGTATTCGAGCTAACTCTAGATGCATGAGGCAAGTGGATGTTGCCTACATAGTTCCATTGATACAAGATTCAACATGAACTTTAGGCCAAATTTAGTTCTCCTAGGATATGGGATAGAAGAAATGAATGATTGAAAAATGTGGTTGATGTGTAGAGGAAAATGGGAATGGTCTCAAAAAATGGCTGGAGTTTAAGATGAAGTGTAGTGGTCATTGTGATCATAATAATTTGACAATAGAGAGGAGGTTATATCAAGTGTTAGTTTAAGGAAATAAAATTGAAAATGAATACACTAACATGCTAACATCTCTAAACCTAGATCATAGGTGGATATTAATGAACAAAACCAAATGAAAAACACAACTAAAATGCAAAAGAATAAAAATATCTTACCTTCCTTGAATTCTCTAAATGATTCCTTGTGTGGCTTGCTTGGTTTGTGCTCAAAGAGCCTTTCACAATGGAGTCTTATTTTCTCCTTCTCTCCTTGACACCATAACGGATTGATATGGCTTGTGCTTGCTTGATGTGTCTTGGATCAATATTTATGCATTATAACACTACTGATATAAATCATGCTACAAAACTTGCATTATAACTCTAAAATTTCTAGTCTCTCTTTTCAATAGGTAATGACTTATATTTATAAGATTATGAACCAACGCCAACTCAAGGTGAGTTAAAGTGTAATTTAGACATGGAATGGGTTAAAACCTATCCTAAGTGGGTCAATTAACCCCAGTAGAGTTAAATGGTGTCAATAATTAATGATTTTTAATGAATAGGCATGTGTCTCTAAAAAGAGATATTTTCCAAAGGCTTGACAACTTGCAAAAGGTAATCATGAAAATCTAGGATATTTCATATTTTTGAATTTCCTTTTATAGTAATTCATTAAGTGTAAATGGATAATTCAACTAGGCATCTAATTTGGTCAATATTTTTAGTTAATTCTCATTAGCCATTTAGCTCTTTCAATATTTTATTTTATGAGTGCAAGTTCTTTTTTTATTGATAGTAGGATAACCCAACTAAGGATGCCTCAAATTGATTATAATATTTGATGAATGATGCACAATCAAATTTATGATGTTCAATGATTCCTCGACTTAATTTACAATGGTTGGTAAGAATCAGTCTGAAGTCAAGTTGAAGTCAATTGGTTACTAGTCTTAGGTGTCTACATTTTGACCTTGTTTGGGAAGGCATTGAAATCTATAAGCATAAAAACATCTTATCAAAGCATGAAAAGGTCAAGTATGCTTATGAATTCAATGGAAAGGAATGAAATATGGGTACCCCCTTGAGGGAGAGGTTGGAAAAGGGTTAAACAATCAGTCCCTCTAAAAGAGGAAATTATTAGACAAAAAAAATGAAATGATGGGGTGAAAAAGAATGATTTTCCCATAGGTTGTTATAATCAATGGAATATGGAGCTACCCCCATTAGGGTAGATAAATAGGATGATTTTCCCATAGGCATTTATAATCATTACAATAGGTTATATACGAAAAGGGTAATGAGTTTCCCAAAGGTGGTTATAATCATTGAAAAAGGCTTAGGGTAACAAGAGAGTGATTTTTCCAAAGGTGGTTATAATCATCAAAATGGAATATAATGATTTACCCATAGGTGGTTAGAATCATTGGTAGATAAAAACATGCCATAGTTGGGTGGATAGAGATAATGGTTTTTTGAAACGTGGTTATAAGAATTATCACAATGAAAACATACCCCAGTCAGGCAAAAGAAAGATAATGATTTTCCCAAAGGTGGTTATAATCATCAACCTTCAAATGGATGGAAACATAATGATTTACCCAAAAGTGGTTAGAATCATTGGTATTATAATTATGGAAAACGTGGTATGGAATGATGATGGAAAATTATTATAGATGATAAAGATGAATTTGGGAAACCTACGAGTAGGGAGATGCTCATTTGAACTAGAAAGGGATAGAATTCTTTTGTTGTTTAATTACTCTATGTTGGATATGATTTAGATTAGATTAGAAATGTTACTGGTGCCAAGGAGATATATCTCTACTTCATTACCATGTAGACTCTTGAAGATGATTTTTGTTGTAGCACGTGATGGTAGGCATCATGATATAACATCATGAGAAATTGGCCAAAATATGCATAAGGACTGACACATGATCTAATAATTGAGTGAAAATAATTCACTAATGATAAAAAACCATCATGAAAATTTTGACAAATGAATTTAGATGGATTAAATAATAATTCACAAGGAATCACCCAATGAACACACATAGACTAAATCAAAGCACAAAAGGAAAGAAAACAAATAGACAAACAAACAAAACACCTAGAAATTAAAGAACAGAAGAAAACAAACAAATTAAAATTAAATAAAAAAAAATAAACAATGGTTAATCATAATGTTAGTGAAAATAAGATGACACAATCAAGATGAAAAATTTCCCCTAAATGATAAGAGGAAATGAATCAAACAAAAATGGGGGAATAAAAATATGAAGGGGGTAATAAAGATGACTCTAGATGCACTAGGTAAGTGGATGTTGTCTACATAGTTCCATAGACATAAGATCCAATAAAAAAATTAGGCCAAATGTAGTTCTCCCAAGAAATGGGATAGAATAAAATGATGAGAAGGAAAACATGATGTATTTATAGAAAAAATAGGAATGGGATCATAAAATGGTGAGATCATGGGATATTAGGCCAAGAATGATGTGGAAACTAAATGATAAGTGGTTTCATGTGACTTAGTGAGGGTTCCCAGAATCCTTAACGCAAAGAAGTGGTTAATTTTTTTTGATTTTATAAATTGGTCTTATAAATGTTTTTAGAATTTTTGGAGCATCTGAACTTCTTGGAGAATGATGAGATACTAAATTTTCCAAGCTCAAAATGATGAGATCATTAAAACTTAAATTGCTTAAAATATGATAAGAGCATGGCTTATGTTACTCATAAAATGGAAAGAGCATGGATTAGGTTATTCACAAAATGGAGAGAGCATGGCTTAGGTTATTCACATAATGGTGAAAGTATGGCTTAGGTTTCTCATAAAATAGTGAGAGCATGGATTAGGTTATTCAAAAAATGGTGAGAGTGTGGCTTAGGTTTCTAACAAAATGGTGAGAGAGTAACAAAGGGTGACTGTGTTGACCTCAACATGCATCGATCATTGCCTAAATAGTCCATGATGGGAACTCAAACCACTATAGTTATATCTTATAGTGAAGGAATCTGACTAGTGTAATAGCTAATTCAAATAAAAGAGGCAAAGTTGGCATATGGAATATTATGGCATAGGCATGGAAAGGTTGTACTTCAAGGCATGATAAACAAATATTTCCCCTAGTTTGATCATAGGTGGTTATAAATAGGAAATAAAAACATAGGTAAATGATACTAATTTTCCCATAGTCATTTATAATTAGTAACATCAATGTGAAACACTAATTTACCCAAAGATGGTTATAATTAGGCACACTTGATATATAACAAAATAATAAATTAAGGATGAAACTACCAAACCACTATCATACTACTCCAAAATGTGACCTCTATTTGGAATACTTGAAATAATTATTGAAATTTTATTAGAATCTTCATGCTAAAATTATCCATGTAATCAAAGAAATTGATCCAAGGTTAAAAGGTTGGGTAGGGAGGGTGAAAATAACTCGATCAATATAAAAGGTCTAGTGGAACATAATGGTTGAATGACAAAGTGATAGAATAATATAGTATAAAGAGAAAGTTGATATTATGTTACAACTAAAATAGGCTTCATAAATAATACATCAGGTCTCTCAAGTAAAGTAATGTTTGAGGTGTATAATGTTCATCAGGTCATCAAATTCATCCCCATCTAGTGTAGCGAGCTGGTATGATCTAGTGCCATAGTATGCAACAATAATGAAAGGACCTATCTAGTTAGGTTTAAACTTGCCTTTGTGATTCTTTTGGGTCATGGTATTCTATTGGTTTAATTTAAGAATAAGATCACTAAGGTCAAATTCTATATGTTTTACATGTCAATTGTAGTTTCCATAGAATTGGTTTTAGTATGCTTTTAGGTTATTAACTATGGTAATGTGTTTCTCATTAGTAGCTCTAGTTATTGTAGGAAAGATACTCAATAATCTTCATCATCCAAAACATGCTTTACAGAGGTGCACAAAGAAGGTAGCTCAACCTCAATGAGAAGAATAGCATAAATGCCTTAAATAATTGAATATAGAGTGGTTCTTATTGGAGCATGGTGATATTTATAGTATACCTAGAGGGTGGTGAATATTTGGTGGTGCCAATCATGGTTGACATCATTGACAATCTTTTTAAGGATTTTGACAATGGTTTTATTAGATGCTTTAGCTTGGTCATTACCTTAAGGGTAATAAGCAGTTGAAAAATGTTGAATAATTTTGTACTTGACACATATTTGACATCCCTATTTTTGAATGATCTACTATTATCAAATATTATGTTATAAGGGATACCATAGTGGAAAATGAGATGGTTAAAGATGAATTTGGAAATTTGCTTTCTATTCATGTAAGTGAAGGATATAGCTTTAACCCACTTAATGAAGTATTTAATGGTGGTAAGGATATGTTTGTGGCCATTGGATGAGGTGGGGTTTATATTACCAATGAGATCAAGGCCCCATGTATAAAATTTACATGGTGTAAGAATTAGTTTTAAAGTCTTAGCTGGGGCATGAATTAGATTAACATGTTGACATTTATCACACTTTTTCACATATGCAGCTACATCTACATCCATAATTAGTAAATAATAAATAAACATAAGAGATTTTTGGATAGTAATACTGCAATAGTGTGGGATCCACATACTCCTTTGTGAACTTACCATAATTATAATGTAGATTCTATCGAAGTTAAACAATGAAGTAGAGTTCCATAAAAAATGTGATGGTATGGGTTTTTCCAAGTAAGGTATAATGTGAGGCATGATAGATAAATGCTTTATATTGTTTGTGGGATAAGTATGGTGGCATGATTTGGTAATGAATATAGGTGTATAGGTATGAATACCATATAGAGTTGGGACTGATAATATCATAGATCATTATGATGGTTGAAGGTTCATCAACTGGCACTATCAAATTTTCAATGAGAAACCGATATCCCTTAGCTGTATCTATATGTCAAATCAAAGATACAATGGTGGTCATGGAATATACTATTCCATTTCTAGCCCTTGGTATATGTTTAAACTAGACATCAAAAATCTTCTATTTGAATGTGTTGACCATGGCCTTATATGGCACCAACTTCTCATCCTTGGTTTGAAAATGGTCTATAACCTGATTGAAAAATAACTAAGAATTACCATAAACCTTGAGATGTTGTATGTTTTATTGTACTACCTATAAAAGCCCTAAAATGAGTGCTTCATATTTGTCCATGTTATTGGTACAAGAAAAGATGATCTAAAATGATTTAGAGATTAGATCCACCTATGGTGTAATGAAAAAAAGGCCTACCCTTGATCCATGCTCTATGAATGATCCATCAAAATATAGCTTCCAATGTTTCTCCTCAAGAGGTATTTTAATTATGGTCATAATGGATCCATCTAGGAATTAGAATGTTAGTGGCCTTATATCTATAAGGGTTGATTTAACAAGTTGATCGACAAGAACTTACCCCTTGTTGGATTTTTGGTTGACATACTTTATCTCAAATTCATTGAGAAGCATGATTTATTTTGCCATGTAGCCTTATAGAACTATTTTGGATAGTAGATGCTTGAGAAAAGATACTTTTGAAATAATTATGGTCTTGTTGTTCAACATGTAATAATGTAGTTTCTAAGTTTTTAAGACCATAGATAAACAATATTTTCAATGGGCATATAGTTGTGTTCATATGTGATGAGTGTATGGTTTAGATAATACACAATACACTCATTTTCATTATCATCATGTTGAGATAGAAGTGCCCCAAGGATTTATCGGTAGCTGATAGATAAATTAGGAATGACTTTCTTGGTATTGGTGGCAATAAAATAGGTGGATTAGATAGGTAGTCTTTCAAGCATTGAAAAGATTTCTGGTATGCATCATCCCAATGTGATTCTACCCCTTTTTTAGTAAGTGTTTGAATGGGTGAAATTTATTGGCCAATTGAGATATGAAGCATATAATAGATTGTATCTTATATGAAATAAAAATTGCATGGTGCATAATGAATTAATCCTAGATCAGATAAGCTAGAATACAACTACACTTATAATTGAGTATACACTTGTTAAGCAGGAGCATGACCAATATGGGGATCCAATAGACCTAAATAGGGGATCACTTATATCATTTATCATAACACATTATTCTAGGAAGGGTTATAAAGCCTAAAGTCTAACATAATAACATAATAACCCTAAAAGAGTCCTATGATTAGATATTTACTTATACTAATAAATAAGAAAGTAAACTAATCTAATAACAAGAAAAGTAAACTAATCTATTGTGCACCAAAGCTTGTGCCACAAAGTGGGGATTATAATTAAAAAATAAACAAATAAAATAAACATGCATAGGTGACATACTCATGTCAATGTATATGGAATCCTAATACATAAAAGAGAAGAATACATAATTCATTATCTATCTACTCTAACAAAGGATAAATATAGTTAGGAATACTTACCTTTGAAGATGAACCTATCGAGTCTCAACCTCTCCCTTAGCCAAGGTGCTTCACAAGAGATTATTTTGGCTTGTAAGGATAACCAAGATAAATCAGATCTAGGCTACATGACCTACCTAAGCATCTAAAACACTTTTCCATGAGACAAGATCGAAGATCCAAAGAAAGTATTGAACCCTAAAGCTTTATTCCTCAAGTAGAATGGTCAATAAGTAGATGTTTGATTGCACTTATTCATTTGATTATTCTATTATTATAAATGGTGGGAAATGACCTTATATATATATATACACACACATATATATTAGTATCTTTCCTAAAAAACATTTGAACGTGTCATCTATACTAGGTCAATTGGGTCGACCTAGTACATTCTTAGGCTAATGCCTAAAGTTTGTATTAGGTTGGTCAAGATGCAAACAAGTCAAAATAACTAAAATGTCCCCATAATATACTAGGTCAACTAGGTCAACCTAGTGTACTGAATAGGTAAAAAGGGTAATAAGGTAAGAAATGAAGGAATAAAGCATGATAATGACTACAATAGATAAGAAAGATAATAAAAGCCTAGGGTTCATGGTTTTAGGGAGCTAGTGTGTAGATATCAAGTGGTAAAAGGAACAATAATATTATGAAGCATTGATCATTTGTCCACCCCTTTCTTAGTGTACCCCTTAAGGCATGCACTTAGAGAGATTAATACTCAATAGGTTATTTCAAGATATGAAGTGTTATTAATCGATAAAATTTTGAAAATATTATGTGTATACATATGCCCTAGCTAAAGCTCATCACATGTCACATAAGATCAATACGGGATGGTGATTCAAAGATAGAACATGATAACACATAATGTTGATGCTAAGTGTGGTGCAATAGGAAGAAAATAAAATAAAGTAAAGGACTAAACTAAAAATACATACCTTTAACTTACCTTAGTGTTGTAGATAAAGAAGAAGACTATAAGAAAGTGAAGGCATCCAATGTAAAGCACATTAGGTGAACCTGTAGAAGTTAGTGCAAAAAATAACCAAAAATAAAAAAAAAATTGAAGATAGGCATATGATAGTGGAAAATAATCTATACATCATCATTAATATAAAACATTTTATGGTTTACAAAATGGATGAGTAGAAATAAAGATATGAGTAAAATGAGGAATCTAAAGAAAAATAATTGAGAATTTTGAATTTTAAGAAAGTGGGTTTAAATAGGAAAAAGAGAAATAATTTTGTTATTTTGATTTGTAATAAAGGATAAAAAGAGCTCTAGAGAGAAAACAAGCTAGGATGGCAAGGGAATGACATGCTAGGCAAGAGAGAACCCTAAGAGCGAGAACAGGTGCACTATAGGTATGCAACCAAGAATCTCAAACTAGTTTTTGAAATTTTCATTGATTTAAGTGAATTTTTAGGAAATTTTTATTTTAAGAATTTACACATATCAAAAATGAACAAAATTAGGTTCTAGGGGTAGTAGATAGGAAGATGGGAAATGTATTGGAAGAAAACATGAAGAAAGAAAAAACAGGATATTTTTTTTAGCAAAATACACTAGGTCAGCACACTATACCTACTAGGTCGACCAGGTTGACCTAGTAGGTTGAATTAGAGTGAAAATCCATATGGCCAAACTAGTAGGTGTAGGTCAACCTAGTGTATTTTACTAGCTAAAACTACATGAAAAGGTGTTTAGTTAGTCTGTAAGGGCCCAAATGGAACCTGAACATGAGGGATAAGAAGATAAGAGGAAAATTAAGAAATTTAGGATAAAATAAAACAAAAAATAGGGAAATTTTAGTCAAACTAGGTTGACTAGGGAGCCAAAATAAGCATATACAAGCATGCATAAAGTCAAAAGAGAGCTAAAATGGCCTAAAATGACCAAGGAAGGGAAAGAGGGACCAAAATACAATAAAAATGAATAGAGTATGCTT